>JAOTON010000131.1:1492500-1795000 GCA_034440635.1 Lepas anatifera | reverse complement strand
TTGGAAATGCTGTGATTATACGGAAATTGGCTGCAATACACTCAAAGCGGAAGTTCATAGAGGAGCGAGAGGCCCATGTCCTGCTATGCCGTGTTCTGTACTGCATTGAAAGCCGCACGTCCCACTGGGCCGCCCCTTTGGCCGTGTTGAGTGAGAGCCTCCGTCCCACTGTGCCGCTCCTTTGGCCGTGTTGGAGTGAGGGCCTCTGTCCCTCTGGGCCGCTCCTTGGCCGTGTGAGAGGGCCCTCCCCCTGGGCGCTCCTTTGGAGGAGAGCCTCTGTCCCACTGGGCCGCCCTTTGGCCGTGTTGGGTGAGGGCCTCTGTCCCACTGGGCCGCTCCTTTGGCCGTGTTGGGTGAGGGCCTCTGTCCCACTGGACTGCTCCTTTGGCCGTGTTGGAGTGAGGGCCTCTGTCCCACTGGACTGCTCCTTGGCCGTGTTGGAGCCTCTGTCCCACTGGACTGCTCCTTTGGCCGTGTTGGAGTGAGGGCCTCTGTCCCACTGGACTGCTCCTTTGGCCGTGTTGGAGTGAGGGCCTCTGTCCCACTGGGCCGCTCATTTGGCCGTGTTGGAGTGAGAGCCCTGTCCCTCTGGGCCGCTCCTTTGGCCGTGTTGGAGTGAGAGCCTCTGTCCCTCTGGGCCGCTCCTTTGGCCGTGTTGGATGAGGGCCTCTGTCCCACTGGGCCGCCCCTTTGGCCGTTTTGGAATGAGAGCCTCTGTCCCTCTGGGCCGCTCCTTTGGCCGTGTTGGAGTGAGAGCCTCCGTCCCACTGGGCCGCCCCTTTGGCCGTGTTGGAGTGAGGGCCTCTGTCCCACTGGGCCGCTCCTTTGGCCGTGTTGGAGTGAGAGCCTCTGTCCCACTGGGCCGCTCCTTTGGCCGTGTTGAAGTGAGGGCCTCCGTCCCACTGGGCCGCCCTTTCCGCCCTGCTGTATCGTCTATTGGAGTGAGAGGCCCATGTTTTGCTGTGTCGCGTTCCCTGCTGCAGTGAGAGCCGTAAATGCCACTGTGCCGTGTCGGCAGGTGGAGGAGCCACGCTCTCCGGCGGCCGGCGCCTGCGCGCTGCCGCTGCTGCGGTGGATGCTGCTGCTGCTGCGTGGCGCTGACGCCACTGCCACCGTGTACCAGCGGTCTGCCGGCGGCGGCCGCTGTGTGGCGCGCTCTCTTCTCCGCGCCTCTGAGGCTGCCACGTCACACGCACCATGCCCCAGCAGTATACCGGCAATGTCGGAGCAGGAGCGGCGGCGCTGTGTGCTGACGGTGCTGGAGGTGCCAGCAGCGGAGATCGACGCGCTGCCGCCGCAGCTGCAGCTGCCGGCTGCTGCCGTCGGCTTCTGGCGCCGCCACAGTGCCGCGCCGGTCACCGCCTGCCATCTGGGGGCGCTGCTGGCCTCCCACCTGCGACACCAGGTGGTTGCGACGTCGCTGTGCCGGCCGGACCCGGCGCTGCTCTCTGGAGAGAAGAGGCTAGATCGCCGGCTGGCGCACCAGTGGGCTGAACTGCAGGTGGTGTTGGCGGCGGCCGGGAACGTCAACGCCCTGCTGAACCGTCCGCTGCCGCCGGCGTGGCCGGACCGACTTCTGGGCGGCCCGGTGCTGTACAACGCCAGCTGGCAGCTGCTGCGGCTGGGCGCCTCTCAGGCGGAGACGTGGTTTCCACCGGACGCGCTGCAGGAGTGGAAGCGGCTGCTGCAGCTGCTGTGTCAGGCATCTGGTATGGCGTTGGAAATGAAGGCCAACTGCCGGCTGCGCGTGACGTCGGTGCCGGGATCGCACGCCGCTGCTGCCGGCCAAACAACTGAGGAGGAATCAGAAGATAGTGCAACGGACGCAGAGGAGTTGGAATCGGACATTAACCAGCTGGCGGTCTCTGATAAGGAGCGACGGCTGGTGCCGCTGCCTGGGCGGCAGAAATCAGCTCGCAAGCCGCCGCCGCAGCTCAGAAATAATCCATTCTCGGCGCTCCTGGGCGACAGCGGCGATTCGTCGGACGAGAACTTGTGAAGATGTCCGCTGTGTGGCGCTGTGATATAGCGATTACGGCCCAATATTTGGGTTATGAGTTGAATTTTTATGTGGTGCGGAGAGTGCATGTACTGATGTTTTGATGCCGTATTATATTGTCATTAATGCGGTCTGGGCCTTGACTCCCCCTCCTTCCCCATTTAAAATGGTGTGTTGTAATTTATATGAGGATTGTGGGATTGGTATCGAATAAATCCCCTAGAGATGCCTGCAATGTCCTATTTTATAGTCAGAGCTATGTTTGGCGGAGGCTGGATGCACACTCGAGATTATTGTCGAGGTCACCAGGCATAAAAGGAAGGTGGGAGGACGATTAAATGCTGAATGCAAGACATATGGAATTCTGAGTTCCGGAATCTGTAGGTAAATACCCAGCTATCATTACAATTTTTTTCGGCTGGGCCAACCGTAGGAAATAAGAAATATTGAGTGACGGAGGCGTATAATTGTGGGTACTTTAAATACATAAATGGCGGCAATTGCGTCATCTGCGACGAGTAATTCACACTAGAGCACTTGATATTGTCTCTTTAGCGCTGAATTTTGCATCTTCCAATCAGTATTGCGTACTTATCTGCTGGTAGGTACGTTACATAAACATTTATCAGCTTTTTCTAAGACATGGAAACAAAATAATACCTACAACGGGGCGTACATACAGTCATGCAAATCTGCGTTTGCTGTACTACTGTAGGAATACTTTCCCTCGATTTCCATCTATTTTTGGGGGGTAACGGCTCATCTCGGTTAGAGGCGGATCCAAGGGGAGGGGGGGTGAGCGACCGCGCCCTTCCTTGGGCGAAGCTTAGCGCTTCAAAGATCCTTCTTCGAGGGGAGGGGCTGTGATGTCTGATGCCTGTTCCGAAAAATGATTCTGGGAAATCAAACGCCACCTGAACCCGAAAAGGAGGGAAATAGCATAGACGGATCCAGGATTGCCGATCGGACGGGGGCGCCACTTATGACCGGCAAAACCTAGCAGGTGGACGCAAAATCCTATCGGTGGGCGCCAATTTTCACATCCTGGTGGGGTGGGAAGTGAAATTTCAGGGGGGAGGCGCCATCGACCTTTCAGGGGGTGCCATGGCCATTTCAGGGGGCGCCGAGGGTCGGTCGTGGGGGCACGTGCCCCGCCATGCCCCCTGGATCCGCCTATATGTCGCCCTTGGGGCAAGGCTGGTTCAAGATTATGGTCGAGGACCGCTGGTCTGAGGCTTACAAATGCATTATGGGAAGCGGGTCCGCGTGCATGGTGAAGGAATTTTCAGAGCATTTGGGAGAATATGGTAAATTTCAAGCCATTTCTTTCCGGCCGACACCACAGGTCTGATGTTTAAGAACCATGAGAAGTGGGGGCATGTGATGGTCCATCGGTATTTTGATGGCCCATGGCCTTCCTGACTTTCCTCTTCCTACGCCTATGCTGGTACGGATTGACCAATCAACGTTAGATCTTCAAGGTCACTTGTATTTACGCTTGGCCTGTCCAGCCGCGGCGCTGCTGTAAAGTTGTAAAGCACGGTTGGTAGAAAGTAGAAAGGGAGTATCTTCTCAAAGCCGGTACATGCAATAACCGTACGAGTTTTGGATAATTTGGTGAGATGGGGTGTCTTGCATGAGGAATGGCAAGTTACGGTTTTTATCGTTTCGGTAAGGGGTTTCTACCCGGTCAGAATGCGACTATTTACTAGTTGTAAACATTGTTGGGTAGAGCAAAGCCGTTCTAGAGAAAAGCATGATTTAGGTGCTGGACTGGTATGCAAAACGTGACAGGCTTGATCCTCGACGAGGTGGTTAAGGCAATTCAAATCATGTCGGAATTCGGACAATTTTTTTGGCTAAAACCTGGGGCAGAAATTCCTTTGCACTGTGACAGAAATGCATGCTTTATACCCAGGAAAGCCATGAAAAAACATTGCATCTTTTCTCTTATTTTTCTTCTTGATGCCTCTGTGTCTGCTTTAGTGGGTAAGTGTTCATCCAAGTGTCAGTCTGTGTGCTAGGTTCTGGTACCTGCCCCAAAGATGGTTAACAGCAGTCCAAAGTTGGTTTGCCTGCCTGGAGACTGCCTAAATGAGATCTTGTCAAAACCTGTCATGCTGCAGAATTGACATACTTAGTGAAGTGTGCACTGTGCATGCATGATAAGTGTTTCTAGAGGGTAAAATTTGTTCAAGTAGATTATAAGGTGCATTACTATTTTAAAGAAAATGCGCTTCTACAGGGAACAAAAATTAGAATACAATTAGATGTATAGGGAGTAGCTCATGCTGAGATGTTCTGTGGCTAAAATGGAAATTCATTATCATTTCTCAAAGGCTTACTAGAGGCGAAGATAATTCACATTACTTTGCATCTATATGCGCCTTAAAGCCTCAGTTATTATTTCTGAAACAACATTAACTGCCCTGTCCCGAAGGAACAGAAATAAAACATCGGGAAACATGACTTTGGGTCATAGAAGAAAAACCTATGCATATGTTAACATGTACACATTTTAACATGCGTATGTTAACGTGTATGCATACGTTAATTGAACACCAGGGTAGGCTTGGCTGATCTTCGTGATGACAGCACTGGCTGCTTGGAGACAAAGGACAATGAAAAAGCTGAGCTGCTGAATTCCTGCTTTTCAAGTGCCTTCACAAGCGAAGATACTTCCAATATCCTGTATCTTGGACTTAGATGGCAGGGCGAAGTCCTTGATGATATTGCCCTGTCAACATATCTTGTGCTTGCAAAGCTCTTGCACTTAAAGCAAACTAGTTCTTCCGGACCAGACAACATACACCCATGAGTTCTGCTAGAGGTGGCAAACAAAATATGTCATCCATTATCTATATTTTTTAGGAAATCGATCGATGGAGGCGAATTGCCCCAGGAGTGGAAACTCAGATCCATGGTTACTATCTTTAAAAGGGGAGATCGGCACAGGCCTGGAAACTATAGGCCAGTGAGCCTGACTGCTATTCCCTGTAAAGTGCTTGAATGATTAATCAAAGACAAGCTAATGGAACACCTAAGTCTGTTGAGTAAGGACCAGCACAGATTCCAACCCAAGCGCTCCTGTGATACTCAGATGTTGGAGGTGATTGAGGATTGGAGGTGCTGGAGGAGAAGAGTCCACTTGATGCAGTGTACCTATATTATAGGAAGGCATTTGATTCTGTCCCTCATGGGCGTCTCCTTCACAAGCTGTGGTGTTATGAGGTGCGAGGGAAACTCTTGAAGTGGACTAGGGCATTTCTCACCTTCAGGAAACAACAGGTCATCGTTGGCTCCTCCGCTTCGAACTGGGCTGCGGTAACGAGCGGCGTTCCACAAGGGTCTATGCTAGGCCCGTTGCTCTTTGTCATTTTCATTAATGACCTTCCCTACCACATTCGATCTTCAGTTAAAATCTTTGCGGACGATACGAAGCTGTATTATCCGGCTTCGACACCTGATTACACTCAGATACTACAGAGATACATCCATGCGGTCGTGGAATGGTCATCGTAGTGGCAGCTGCCGTTCAACACCAGCAAGTGCTCTGTGCTGCACGTGGGCCATAGCAACCCTGGGTTTACCTACACAATGGCAGGATCCATTATCTCCGAGACAGACACAGAGAAAGACTTAGGAGTTTGGACTGACTGTGACTTAAAATTTCATGAACAAGCAGCCACAGCCGTATCAAGGGCTTCGTGAGTCCTAGCGATGCTACGGAAATCTTTCACTGCCATTAATATCACGTCACTGCCTTTGCTGTACAAATCCGTGGTTAGGCCTATCCTTGAGTACGGGAACATTACATGGGGACCCTTTAACCGGCGTGATCAGCAGGCAGTGGAGAGGGTGCAGAGACGAGTGACCTGCTTGGTCCTAACACTTCGAAACCTCGGATACGTAGATAGGCTAAGGGCACTTGACCTCCCTTCACTGTACCATCGTCGCCGGAGAGGAGATATGATTCGAGTTTTCCAGATCTTACGGGGATATATCGACCTAGATCCCGAGCAGTTTTTCACTATAGCGGCCCACACACGTACTCGAGGTCACTCCTGGAAGCCTGCAAAACCTGTAGCAGTGTCCAGAGTCCGCCGGAATTGCTTTGGTGTTAGAATCGTGACAGACTGGAACTCACTTCCAGCTGCAGTGGTTGAGTCTACGACGACTAACCAGCTTAAATCACGACTTGACGCCCACTGGGCACTACTGAAATACGATATCCCAAACCAGGACTGAGCGAAGACCTCACATGTAATCGAACTCCATTAGAACTGACCCTACAGGCATTAAGCCTTCACTACTCCGATTATCATATCATATCATATCATATGTTAGCAGGAAACTGATGATGATACAGAGCTAAAAACTGTGAAAAAGAAATTGAAAATCAAATTTTTTTGTGGTGCTTTACCAAACATCCTGGATCTTGACTTCTCCCAAAGCTTAGATCTTTGTACACCTACACACTTGCCCATATTGGGCCTTTGAGCTGAGTCCTATGCCAAATTTCAGTCATAATCTGATGGTGTACCTGGATACAATGACGATCCTGATAAAGCTTTTCAAAATGGAAACCAGGTTTCAATCCAGTTTTTTCAGTCCACATCTAACAGGGTCTGACAATATTAGTAGACATAGGGGGTAGGGAGTCAGCTTTTACAATTTAGCTGGTACAAAGCGGGTACTGTGCTTGTTCGATGGAATTTGATCATACCTTACACCAAAAAATGAAAAATAATTGATTAGCTGAAAATTCATCAGCACCACCCAATTAAACTAATAGACTTAATGAGCTGCAATAGAGTTGCTCTATCTCCTAAACAGAGCTAGTTATGGCTAATTTGAAGCTACGTACCCCCACTAAGTGGACAAGGAGCATTTTATATAAAATATTTTCAGTGAGATAATTACCTAATTTTAACTAATTAAACTAATTGTATTAATTAGCTGCAATAGAGTTGTTATATCCCCCAGTGAAAGCCAGCTATGGCTAATTTGAAGATACCTACCCCCATTAAGTCAACTATAGGGATTTCAATAAACTTGTTTTCAATTAGACTATTGCGTAATTGAATATAATTAAACTTATAATGGTAATTAGCTGCAATAGATTAGCTATATCTCCCAAACAAAGCAAGTTATGACTAATTTGAAGTTTCTTATCCCCACTAAGTCGACTACAAGAAAATGTTTTCCACCATATTTTACCGAGTTGTTGCCGATCTGGATATGATCTCCTTTTTCTGAAAGTGCGGAGGGATTCCTCCAGTCAACGCCAGCACGCACAACACGGTCCATGAGTCTTCCCCCCCACCGACTTCATATGGCCACCCAAGTTAACGTTGCCAGTAGGGAAAGTTCTCATGACTGCTCCACCCACTGTCAGCTCACCAGGCTCAGGCTAACACAATCCCAGTGCAGCAGTCAGACCCAAACAACACCACTCACCGCGCGCTCACCATCGACCATCCGGGCCGACCACAAACCTAATTCAGGACTTGTTAAAGTTCAGCTTCCTCGGCCGAACAAATCCCAAAGTACCCACTCTCTGTGTTCCATTTTCGACATGGTTGTGGCGAAGACATTAGCGTCAGTCTGGAAGTTCGTCAAAGTGACCCGAATGGCTCGAGGATCAGAGTAGGACCACTCACCCTCAACAGAGCAATAGACGAACTGTCCTGATTGGGCGACTTGAACGTCCTCAACGACCGGGTACCGCCACAGTCTGTAGGACATCTTGTTCACCCGTTCCAGGTGCTCGAGGACGATGTTTCCATCCTCGCGCACTTCCTTTGGATAGCACAGGAACCAAGCCACGCAGTCTACCGCCACCTCCCGCATTACGACCGACAGCATCATCAGTTCCGCCACATGTGTGCTGGTCACAGCGTCCGCACAGTCACCGTCCCCGCCTGCCGTAGCCTCCTGCTGTGAACGCTAACACACGGCCAGCTCATCATTTGTGGGCAAGCTCACAATCGAGCCTCGGCAAGCGCCACTTGCCTCGTTTGTGTCCTGACTTAGCAGCACACACAGGTTTTCAAATCACTCAGCATGTGATACTCGTACGAGCTTGAAAAACTCTGGTCTTGCTGCGACATCTGCTGGGTGAGAGTGCTTGTGGAAAGCGAGCTCAGTGCGCACGAGCCGCTCGTAGATGTCTGGGTTGTTCCGGATAGTCACTCGCAGCTCGTCGACTGTTGTGCACGGACCGCCCCAGCGCTTGCATCCCATCAGGAGGCGGCGCATGTAGTCGCGCTAGTGGTGGCTGGTGGCCAACTTCCGCTACAACCGCTCGCGTGGAGCGTACGCTGCTGGGCTGTCCACGACGACTCGCGATCGGCGAGAACCGACTTGATGGCGATAGTGCCTCGGTCAACGGTCTGGATCTCCGACTGGTACAGCGTCATATCTGTTCGGATGCCCTTCGCAGAGAACTTGTTGCTGAAGTTAGCAACCGCTGCGAGGTGGCTAAACTTTGCTAAGTTGCGCTCAGCATCGATGCTGTGTGTTGGCATATTTACCAAAGCCAGCTCTGGCAGCAAGTGGAGCTGTGTGGCGCGCGGCGGTGCCTCGTCTTCGGCTGTCAAGCCGTACTCGCGTCCGCATTGCAGCTTTACAGTCTGACTGGCGTCGGCACACATCTGCTGGAGTACTTCCTGCTCCAGGGCGTTCGACGCGGTTCCACCGGCACGTGACGGCACATGACGCGCCACTGCTGCAGTGTGTCCATCCTGCCTCGGGCCAAGTCGACCTACAGCTGCGGAAGGAGCTTGAGCAGCTGGACCTGTGAGCACTGCTTGATGCAGTGGAGCAGGGGTAACGTCATCCTCTAGCTGAAGTATGCCAGCACGCGCAGCTCAGTCTCGAAGACCTCGTATTCCAGGTAAAGAGTGTACGCTTTCTCCAAGAGGTTCTTGCGACCAGTCTCTGCAACCAATCTGCGCAGCAGCGGCATAACGTGCACCAGAGACGCAGACGCGTAACAGAGCCTCGTGAAGCGCCGCTCGTGGAAGAGCACCATGTGTTTCACCACGCCTTCCGACTCGCAGAGCAGGTCGAATTCGTCGGCGAGTGAGGTCGACGCGCCGCTCTTGTGCGCGTCGGAATGTATCGGAATCGTGCGTGTCAGATGTGCAAATGAACCTGTCGGGAACGTGGCCCCTAGTGGCAGGTCTAGTGGAGGCCGGTGACAAGGGGCAGATGGATAGAGTGCATCATGGTGTGCCTGGGTGGATATCCATCACATTGTCATGTTCAAACAGCTTTTCAGTGGGTAATTAGGACAGAAATAAAAACGTCCAAATATTTCTGGCAGCCTAGAGGCAATTATCCAACTACAAATATATTATTCCAGATCCTTATAGTGACCTTGGGGGACCTAACTTTAAACTAGCCATTACTGGCTTAGTTTGGGAGATGTAGCTAATCTATTGCATCTGATTAACATAATTAGTTTAATTAGGATAACTTAGGCAATCATATACCTGAACATTTTTATTTGAACTCCTTATAACTAGTCGAGTTAGTGGGGAAGGTAACTTCAAATTAGCAGTAACTGGCTTTGGGGGGGAATAAAGCAACTCTATTGCAGCTAATTAGCATAATGAGTTAAATTAGGTAAAATTAGGTAATTGTCTCACTGAAAACATTTTATATGGAATCCTTATTGTCGACTTAGTGAGGCTAGGTAGCTTCAAATTAGCCATAACTGGCTTTTGTCGGGAGATATAGCAACTCTATTGCAGCTAATTAAGCTAATTAGTTAAAATGAGTGGTGCTGATAGGTTTTGTACGATTTTTTGCATTTTTCATTTCATCCTTAGGTCATATTACATCCAAAAATACAGTACCGCCAGGATCTGATACAAACAATTCGTACCCCCTACCTCTAGTATTTGGCAGAGTGATGGTAAATATTCCCCTTACAGTACTGAGTATAAAGGAGAGTATACTGCAGACGGTAAAGCTTCTTTTGCAAATTTGGATATAGGGAAGCAAAGGGAGTAAAGGGAAATGTTGCCAGTTCACCAGAAATGTAGAAAAATTGAGATTAAAAACTTTTCAATCTGTTACACCTGGGGCATTCCCCCTCAAGCCGATCAAGTGGTGACACCCTACACGTCAGATTTTGATGAAAAATAGTCACAGGGGTTGTCCAGGGCGCAGATTAACACCGATATTTTTAGCTTCCTCCGTCCAGTGGTTTCAACGTATGGACTGAGGCAGTTTTTGTACCCAATGGAAAACTTTACTTTTCCCATAGCCATATCTCCGAGACTAGCCATGATAATTGCCTATATAAATTGTAAATTTACTGGAATATGGATAACTCGTTAAAGCATAAATCAGAATTGGTGGTTTCTACATTTAAATTGTTAAAGAATGATTAATTTTACCGGTGACCTAGGTTCAGGTCACAATATTCGATAATGATGACATTAAAATGTTATGTATTTTTCCTTGGAAAATTCCATTTGGGGTGATGGCATTCCATTGTGAAAAAATTGGAATCATGTTTTTTTAAAAAATGTTGAGTAACATTTTGAAATTAGGTATGGAGGCGCAATGTGCCCAAGCATTGTATCTTATCCATCCTAGCAGCCCTCGATGGGCCTGTTATGGGAATTACATTTTCAGAGATAGCCTTCAAAGAACAAAATTACTGATAATATAACTATATCCTTCAGGTTTCATATGTTTTAACACGTGCATTGACGGGGGCGGGTACCCGCTCCCCTCGGGTTTTTCGGAGATAGTATAAAAACGGCGGCGCGTAGCGCCGCCGTACTTGGCATACCTTTTCCCTCACCATTTTTATGACTTTTCGTTTAAATTTTAACGTGAGGTAATCTTATGTCAGGTCACCAGTACAGGTCAAATGACCTGACCTCAAAACAGTTTGAGATAGCATAAATCGGAACAGGGTAAATTTATCCGATTGAAACTCATATCACATAATGACCCCACCAAGTTCTCTAAAATATGTTCCGGTATTTTTGATATCGATAACCTAAGGTCAAGTACGAGCCATGACCTCTCCATTGGAAATACAATGGAAATATGGTTTTAACTGAATAACTTAGTAATGAATAGAGATAGAGCGTTTATTTTAAACCGCATCAGATTCGCCTTGTCATTGCAGTTCTAATGATAGGAAATTTATATAACTTGACCTTGACCTGACCTCAGGTCAGGTCAAATCCTTGATTTGACCCAGCAAGGTCATATTATATGTCATTCTATTCGGCTTGCTGTGAGGATTCATATAGTTAAAATCGTTTTGCTCTATCTTTACTTGTTCAGATGTAATGACCGAAAAACTTAATTTACATGTTATCCCTATGATGGCATGTTTTGACCTCTAATGACCTTAAATGTGACCTGAAAAAAGGTTCAAATATTTTTGATGGAGAAGTGGATGGGCTATCCAACGCCGTTTACCGTTTTTGGTACCTATCGCGGTTCTCGAGATCTTAGGGGAGGGGAGGGTACCCGCCCCCCCCGTCAAGGCGAAGGTGGCTCAGACCCCCGTCAATGCGCGTGTTAACATGCGCCCAACTCCGGGGGGCGAATTTCGCGCCTTGCTGGTTTTCCCCAAATAACAAGACAACGAATAAGAGCAGAATAACGCAACTTACAGCACCGGATTCCCAATTGGTTTCATGCACCGGACCTAATTTCTTAGGTCAGGTCATTGTAGGTGAAGGAGATATTCAAGGTCAAGTGACCCAACCTCAAAACTAAAAATCACGACTTTGAAGCGGCGTCAAAGAAACATCTGGAAACCGATCAGTTCTAAACCGTGATAATATTTTCAGGCCATTGAGGACGTCTACAAATCTGCTGTCTCGAAATTTTCCAATTTTCCCAAGATGGGGTTTATATTTTGCTCAGCCCATTACAAGTTTATAGTGAAAAACATAAAGGGCTGAATTTTAGTAAATATTTGATAGATCAAATTGAAAAGTTGTGTACTATGTATTCTTACCACAATCTTGACCATTAATTTGAGTTTTTGAGCATCTGACCTTTCAAAGATCATGTGAAGTTACATGAGCATGCAGTGATTAGGTACTTCGCCAATAACTTTGCACTGCATTTGGATAGATCCTCTATTTCGCTTTCATTTTGCTCATGTTGTTTAATGACAAATAAATCATTGCCCTCTGCACTCTACTTTTCTTTACCTCTGCACTGTAAGGAAAATATTTCCCATCACACTGCCAAATCCTGCCAGATCTTGTTGGATATGAATTGACGAGAATCTGATTGAAACCCGGATTCCATTACAAAAAGCTCTATCCATATCGTAATTGCTTCCGGATAGAGAGTAAGATCGTGATGGAAATTGTGCATGAAAATTATGTCTAAGTCACCCCTCAGGGCGATCTTACTCCGGATTCGTCCGGCAAGTAAGGTACAACGGGTGTGACGCGCCCGGGGCCCCAGTCAGCCTTGGGAGGCACTTAGTCGCATCGCCGCGGAACATCTTTTCTAGCCCTCCGGCGGCCGCCGCCCTTCCGACTTCGGTCGGTTAGAGTCGGCATCTGTCGTCGGTGGCTCTGGTGATGAGGTCCGCGGCGATGCTGAACGCCTTACGGGCCCTCTGTTACCTGGTCGGTAACCGTATTGGATCGGGTCAGATCTGTCCTGCACCTCCCAGTATGTAGCTCCTGTTTGTTTTTGTTTTCTTATTTAGTTGATTATTTTTAGTTCCTGTCCTCTTTTTACGCTTCAGTTATTGGTCCCACAGTTATTTGCCTTCTTCGGCATTTTATGGGTGTAAGGCGCCCACTCGAGGCCTATCTCGAGCCCCGGCGACGAGGTGACGGGATCCTGGGGGTTGAGGTCCCCTCGGGCGGGTCAGTCCCGAGGTCCAACACGCCCCCTTTGGCCCAGATATCTCGATCCAACCGGGGGTAAGCCGTCCGTAGGCTGCCGCGGGCGGCCAGCTACGCGGCAGTGTCTACGGGCACTGTCGCTCGGTCCAGCTGGGCAGGGGGATTATGTTTCGGGCGTGCGGCGCGGCGCCCTTCGCGGTGGGGACTGATAGTTCTTGCCGGGCGCGACGCGGGCCGGGGTTTCGAAACCGTCGTTTTCGAGACCCCAGCCTTTGTGCCCGCCTGGTGGACCGCAGTCTCCGCTGCGTGATTGGTGCCGCGTTTTGCTTCGTCCCGACCCATGGCCCTGCCGGCCCACTGGGCTGATGGCGTCAAGGGGTGGGTGCGTTCTGATTGGAGGGTTGCGTGAGTATCTCTCGCCCCTCTGAGACGGCGCACCTGCCCCCGTAGGCACTACCAGCCCCCGGGCCCAGCTATTGACAGCTGGTAACCCGGGGGCCGAAGGTAAATTTATCTCTCATGGCGTTATCTCAGGTTCCCACTTCGACCGCACAGACCTCACGGATTTTGACCTCTGCTTTGAACCGGACCACCTCAAGCACGCTTCGATACCGCCGCTGTGAATAACTTTTCGGATGATGCGACTGTCTCGCGAAACAAACCCGACCAGTCTACCCTCCTCCCCGAGTCAGCACGGGTGCTGCTAGTAGCGATAGAAAATGGCTACAAAATGAACCCCTTTCAAACCGCCCAGGCTCTGTCGAAATTTGGAACAGTTTCTAATGCGCTTCGAATCTCGGAAACCGAAATAGAAGTGACCATGTCCACCGAAACAGAGACAGCCGATCTTCTCGCCACTGAGTCACTAACGTATAGAAGTAGAGATTCGGACCACTCGATCCCAGTCACTGTTAGGCTACACCCGACAAAAATACGGTAGGGTGTCACTCAACGGAGCTGTTGGAGGGTTTGACGGACGACGAAATACTCGAGGGTATGAATGAGCAGGAGTTGTGAGGTGAGGAGGATGAACAGGAGAGAAAGGAAAGTTGGTAGGTACCAACACCATCGTACTTGCGTTCCGAGACAAGAAGCTACCAGAGAGGGTTCGCGTGGGATGGAGATATGTAGCTGTCCGTAGATACGTGCCTGACCCCACACGTTGCTTTCGCTGCCAGCGATATGGCCACGTAGCCAAATCCTGCAAAGGAAAAAAGGTGTGCGAAATGCTCAGTCCCTGGGCATGGATCGAGAACTTGTGAAGCTAGTAAGCCCAAATGCGCTGGCTGCGAAGGCGACCACGAGGCTTGGTGCCGGACCTGCCCTACCTTTCTTCAGAGCGGCAGAAGGTGAAAGACAAGTTCCGTGCAGAACAACAGGATGCCGGAAAGCAGGGCCCACAAATCCCAACCTGGCTTCAATTCATCCCGAGGTACAGGTTTTGCAAACACCTCCAGTGGCTGCAACCGGTGTGGTTCGTGCTCCCAGTTCGTATAGGGACGCACTAACTGGAACAAAGGCCAGCTTAAACCACTGTTAAGTTTGGGCACGAGCATGGGCGATATCTCACACCTGTCACTGCGAGACTTCCCATACTTATCGGTGGGCTCTTTTCGCACGCGGATGGAGGTGACACTGGATGTCCAAGTCCTCCAGAAACCATGGACAAGGGTACCAAACCGAAACTGATGCAGGGATTTCGGGCGCTACCTCTAACACGACACTGCCTTCCACTCTGACCACAACATCAACAGATCAGTGCATTCAGACATGTCTGGATGACAGTCACACTCCGTCACCACTGAACTCTCCAAGGACACCTCCGAGCATGAGGGTGAGGTACCAGCAGCCACCGCTGAACCACGGATTACCACGGATCCTACCGGGGTGAGAGTGAGGAGAGAAGTCCACCTTTATCTGCTAAGGAAATTAAGACACAGTCTGGAATCGCTGCCCAGCCCGCTTCACTTCGGAAAGCGCGGGCCAAACCGCTGAAACATGGTTCTGAACGTTCAGCCTCAGCGCCACCTAAAGGACGCAGTTTGCAAAAGAGCAGAGCGTGGCACTTCTTCCAACTCCTGCGAACGGTGACACCATGCTTATGCCTCCACCGTACCCTCCTCCACCACCGCCCACACAGACGCCTCCAACATAGCAGACGCATGTTCCGTCATCCCAGAGTCGCGTGACGGAAAACGGAGGCTCTGTTCCCCGACCTCCGACTCCGAAAAGACGTCTCCTCACCACGGTGCTAGGAAGCACCAGAAACCAGAGTTTCTTTTCCGAGACTCGAAGGGAAAAAATATGGGTACCAAGGGCAAAAGAGTTCCCTATTAAAATCAAGCAAGCTGGCTCGTTGGAAAGTTTTGGAGAAGTCCAAAATGTTTGGCAGGATGGCCTCGCCCTTCTGCCGTTAGTGATAGAAGGCATTCTGGACCCAGAGCCCGGAGGCCTACATGGGCGGGAACACGACGTTCGTTCGCCGATCTCCGCCCAAAGGTCTCGGATATCCTGAGCGAACCAGAGACCTCCTCAACAATGGGATGCAAGCACAGCTTGGTGCGTGCAGAAATGTTTGATGGGAGGAGCTGGGAAACCTAGACACTGTTAAGCAATGCCAGATTTCTTGTCACCCCTTAAACAACATTGCACATTATCCTTGCCATGCAAGTGGCCTTGACACCCACAATCTTTATTACTCTGGCATGATCTAGATTAAGCACATTATTATGAATTGAAAAACATGGTAATGGTGGGCGCGTATAGCCCAGTTGCTGAAAGCGCCCTAAAACACCAATACACACACTATGTCTAAGTCACCTTAAATCATCGTTTGCCAACTTTTCAGTGAGCTTCATATTTGTCATTGTAATACACCATTTTCCAGTAGGTACCACCAGGCTTGTTATCTTAAAGATAAAACAAGTAAACCTAATTCTGAACAGTAGCTTTGTATCTGATGTGCTCTAACGGAACTCAGTAGTTGAGCCAGCAAGTTGGTGCTGACTTACCTTCACAATGTTTCCTATGGGTTCGTTCCCATCCTAACCCAGCATAATGTTGACTGTGCTTTTTCGAAATCTTAGGATAACTACCTTTTTGGTCAAATGACCAATGATATCGCAGTTCCAATCAGGGGCGTCGCCACCGGAGGGCCAGAGGGGCCTGGCCCCCCACTTTTTGGCCAAAAATTTCCTGATCTCAGTCAAAATGGGAGAAAACCGGACATTATTATAACCAGCCGCTGCAGAAGGCAACGAGGAGCCCAAATTAGAACAGTATTTGGTCCTAACGTGGAAAGTTCTTTGTCAGCGTCAGTTTGAAGTTTGGCTGCCCCCCCCCCCCCCACTTTTTTGCCGGTGGCGACGCTTATGGTGCCAATGCCGGTAAGCGCCTCTTGCTCGGCGCGGCTTTTTGGCAGAGGCAAAATCCCGATCTGGCATTAAACGAAAGTAACGTTCGTACTCACACCGGAAAGACTCAATAAACGCCTGCGAACTAGCCCAACAGGTATGCGCAAACAATATTTGGTAAACCAAATACTAGGCACAGTCGCAGCACCGTCCGCCGAGCTGTTTATACACCGATAACCCTCAGCGCCAGCCGACGGATCACCCGCTCTGCGCCCGCCACCACCTCCAACCAGCCACTGACCCGACCTGGCCGCGGGTCACGCGGCGCCTGTCCGTCCACCAATCAGAACACGGGGAGCCATACCGAACGGCCGGCCCTGGCGGCCACGGCCGATCCGTTTAGATATGGGCGTCTGGAAAAAGGGCTCGTCTGCGGGATTGGTCCGCCTTCTGGCTGTGGATGCTTGAAGTCGGCGTGACGCAAGATGAAATGGCATGCGGGTTGGCTTTTCCAGTCGAGCCATTAACAAGTGGTGGAGACGATTTTTAAGAGGGAGGTTCTGGCTGAAGAGCTGCACTTTCGTCGGTCTTATCGCATTAGCGGAGTGACCAGGATCATCCGCGCGAAGGAACAGGGATACTGGGGCCAAAACAAGCGGAAGCTGGCGGAAATATTAATGGGTAACGTCTACAAAATCAGAAAGTGCCTTTGTCAGTTTAGTTTCAAGTGAACTTTTTGTCTGCAGCTTTTTAAATTTGCTGCTATATAAATGACTGCTCCAGATGAAAATAACAAATACAAAAACAGGATTCACCTATGCAAAGTTGTGGAATCGCTATGAAAGGCATAAGGTGCGACGGATCCCCCGTCGAGATTGTGTATCCCACAAATACGCAAAGTTACTCTATATGGGTCAAGCAGAAAGTGAAAAATTTAAAAGATGGGAAGAATCCTCTAAAAACGGTGGCGGAAAGTCTTTCCAAAGCTATGGTATGGGGGAGGGATAAGTACCTAAGGCCTGCTAGAACTATTCTCCATGTTTTGTTACACAAGCAGTCGGTCAAGTCAGGGTGCTCAATCCCGGAAAGTCTGAACAGGACCCTGCTCCCCGCTCGCGGGCGTTCTGCCAGGACGGGCTGTGGTCTGCAGAGACAAATAACGCCTGGGACATCGGGCGTGAGTTCGTTCAGAAAGGAGGCCCGGCACAAACGTTGAAAAGGACCCATGCACGGTGCCCTCTACACATCGTTTCTTTTTCTTGCCTATACAGGCTAGTTGTGCGGGGTGGGCGATGGAGATTGCTGGGCGCTTGTTATATGTGTGTGTTCACTCTTGCATACAACAGAAAAATACAAAAACTGAAGCGGAAAAGAATATGTGTCCATGTGCCGGCTACACGATGAAAATAAGAGTGGTCGCTCGAAAAAAGGCACGTGTTGCTCTAAGGATAGTCCGAACAAGGCACTGTTACTTTGTACATTCAGCACCTTTTCGGCTACAGATCACCACAGGAGGGGTGATACAGAAGCGGAATAAAGACTACGAATTCTCACAGCCCTTTGGCGATCTTTTTTTCAATTCATACCTAGTGACTACGACGAACAGGCTAAAAGCATACGCGGAAAAGTTGGAACCCTCGAACATTTTCACATATAATGTTTATTTCATTAACGACTGGGAGCTTTCGAATAAACCTTACTCATTAGAAAATACAATATTTAAAAAATTTGATTGTCATTGGCATGCAGACAATGAAAATGCCACGTTTTTAGAGGTTCGCCGAATGAAGATCCGTACTTTATGTTATAACTTCAATTTTTTTAGATATCGTGTTCTCGCTTGGTTTTCGCCCCAGCAGAGGTTTGTCAATGTTCTTAAAGTCGGGGTAATGTCATGAAGTGCCCGCCACTGTTGTTCTTATCGGATCATTTTCAACAGCACGCGCCCTGCTCACGCCATTAACCCTCGCCCTGGTGGGGGTGTTTGAACACCCCCACGGGTTTTTTTCGGAAGCATAAAAACGGCGGTGCGAAGCGCCGCCATACTTTGTACACCTTATTCTTGATCAATTCCGCAACTTTCCCCAAAACTTTAAGGTTGGGGAGCCCAAAAACTACTCAAAATGCCACCTTCTTTGACTTGTCATGGCCTCAATATTGACCTAAGCCGAAAAGTGACTGATATAGTTTCCTCATGAATTTATATGAGATATCCACCAGCGTTCGCGTTTTTTCGCTATCCTGCAGAGGGGCCGAGTTCGAGGGGGTGTTCAAACACCCCCCACCGGGGGTGAAGGTGGTCGAAGGCCCACCAGGGCGCGGGTTAAGTGAGAAATATGTTAAGTTTTAGCCCTAATTCCAGATTTCTCATTTTTATAAGGGTATTAGATTATACCGCTCAACCTGCAGTCACATAATGATCTCTTCGTGGTTTCAACTAAAATGTATCGGCGCTAATCGTTCCATTCGCCATTCATCTCACCGTGTTATTAGGCCAGTTCAAAATAAAACGTTTTCAAATTTATTTTATTCATATTTTTAGTTCAAAATAAATAATTTCCTTGCTATTTCAGCCCATCAACACAAACCCTGTCATTAACGTAGAAGCCAAGCCGTGAAAGAAGCCGCGCGTCCCTTAAACCCTTAAACGTGCAGTCCACCAGACGCACATGAAGACCACGTGACTGCTGGAGCTGGCGCACATCTAGCGATATGAGAGTCAGCTCTTCATCGCCCGGGTGGACCGTTGGGAGTGGTCAGACAGCGTAGTCGGCGCTGCCGGAGCGGGCGGCAGGACGATGGCGGTGGTGGGCGGCGGCGGCTTCCCGCTGGAAACGCTGCTACAGCAGCTGATGCGAGCCGCCAGCGAGGACGAACTGCGCTCCGCCGCGCACAAGGTCTCCTCCTGCGTGCAGACTGTCGGTGAGTGCACGCTGCTCAGCCGGGAGAGTCAGCGTGCTCCGGTAACGGGCGGGGGTATCTTTTCTTCCGGGGAAGTGGATTTGTAGAACTGCCACCCAGCAAAGTGTGGACTTGCGCATTCGCAGTGCGTTGGAAATCCGACGTTAATGCCCGTGTAGATGTGAGAGTAACGAGCTGGGGTATCCACTTTTCTTTTTGGAAAGAGTGGGTACTTTCAAGCAAGTCGAGAAAAGTGTCCTTTTGCAAATCAGGAAAGGTTTTAGCATGCTTGTGCTTGGTTGTAAGACAATGAGCGTTTCCAGTAGGGCCATGTGTGTTAGGTTTGCTGAGGTGGGCATTTCATCAGGCATGTTTACTTCTATCCAGTGACGGATGTATGTAGACAGAGGGCTTGGGGCTTTGGGTAACGGGGCCGAACATTGCGGAGAAAACAGTGTTTTCAAGTAAACAGCACTAGTTTGGCGGGGAGGGGGAAGTGCGGTGTTTGAGCCCTCCTCCTGATCCACCAAAGCTACCACCGCAGGTAGTTCAGTACCCATCTTGTGACCGGTGTGTGGTGCTGGTTTATTCCCTGTCTTGTCGTGACCAGTGTGTGGTGCTGGTTTATTTCCTGTCTTGTCGTGACTGGCGCGTGGCGCTGGTTCAGTACCTGACTTGTGACTGGCACGTGGTGCTGGTTTAGTACCTATCTTGTGACCAGTGCGTGGTGCTGGTTTATTCCCTGTCTTGTCGTGACTGGCGCGTGGCGCTGGTTTAGTACCCATCTTGGACCAGTGCGTGGTGCTGGTTTATTCCCTGTCTTGTCGTGACTGGCGCGTGGCGCTGGTTCAGTACCTATCTTGTGACCAGTGCGTGGTGCTGGTTTATTCCCTGTCTTGTCGTGACTGGCGCGTGGTGCTGGTTTATTCCCTGTCTTGTCGTGACTGGCGCGTGGCGCTGGTTTAGTAATCTACCAGTGCGGTGCTGGTTTATTCCCTGTCTTGTCGTGACTGGCGCGTGGCGCTGGTTCAGTACCTATCTTGTGACCAGTGCGTGGTGCTGGTTTATTCCCTGTCTTGCCGTGACTGGCGCGTGGCGCTGGTTCAGTACCTGTCTTGTGACTAGCGCGTGTCGGTGGTTCAGTATGGTTCAGTACCTGTCTTGTGACTGGCGCGTGACGCTGGCAGGTCCGGAGGCGAGCAGGTCAATGTGCGACCTCCTGCTAGCACCCGACAACCATCTGGCGGACCGCTACGTCGCCACTATGAAGGTACGTGTAGGTGCTTTTGAAGTTTCGGAATGTGGTTAACGCTGTTCATGTGACCACGTACCGGCTGTTACAACCAGAAGAGATTTCGTGTGATAATTGTGTCCAGTGGCTCCGGTCTGAATGTGGGGGAGGGGGTTGTTTGCTGCGTCCTCTCTCTTTTCTCTCTCTCTTTCTCTCTCTCTCTCTTCGCTCTCGCTCTCGCTCTCGCTCTCGCCTCGCTCGCCTCGCTCTCGCTCTCGCTCTCGCTCTCTCTCTCGCTCTCCGAGCGCACTGTAGACCTTCAGCGCTATAATGACGTCCCAGGGGCACTTAACCTGTTCCGCTGTCAGCAGGTAGCCGGGGTAGACAACGATTGCAGAGCGCAACACACTTGTTGAGTTAGTTTTACTGTGGTGTCAATCACAACACCCTGCTCTTCTGTGGTGCTAATCACTGTGCTCTACTTTGTTCTATTGTGGCACCAATCACAGTGCTGTGATTGGCACCACAGTAGAGCACAGTGATTGACACCACAGTAGAGCTAACTCAACAAGTGTGCTGCGCCCTGTAAACATTGTCTTCTCCGGCTAGCTGCTGACAGCGGGATAGGTTTAGTGCCCCTAGGATGTCATTCTGGCCGTAGGTCTGCAGTACGACTCGTATAAGAGCGAAAGTCAATGGTAGATGCTCTTTGTTCTTCGCGTACACATACGCAGATGCCGAGCACTATTTGAATTGTTCCCGCATCTATTTTATTGATAGTTTATCAATGCTTATCACGGCTCAAATTTCAACGGTGCTGTCTTGATTTGTTTGTAATTACGGCAGAAAAGACAAAGTGTTTTCTTAGTCGGCTTTCTTTCTACACTGTTACCCAAAGCCTTGCACAATCTTTTTTTGTATTTATCTTATTTGTATTTAAGTTTTAGCTCTCTGTCGGGCACGCTGCTCTCTATCCGCTTCGCTACGTTTTCGGGCTTCAAAGGTGCATCACAGGGGCTAGCCAGCAGGAACCGCTGCCATAACCTTCATTTCTTTCTCCCGAGAATGTTGCCAACGACGTTCATCGTTTGGCACAGGTAAACAGCGCACTGGCACGCGTGTAACACGGCGTGTTGGCACGGTCGCTGTCCGGATACCTGTAACCTCAGCTGGGCTCAGAGCCGGTGCCGCGGCGTGTGTTGACGCTGGCTAGACGGCGAAGCCAAAACAAAACGATAACGAGACGGCTGCAGGCGGCGGAAAAAACGGGAACGAGACGGCTCTAGTCAGCAGACTGATTACTACCGACCAATGCTGAGATTATAGCGAAGCAACAGGAAGATGGGAGAACCCGCTAACCTGAAGGCACGGGATATTGTGGTTCACATTGCCGTAAAGATGGTCGTGGCTTCCCAACGTTGGGCCACATAGCGATTCGGCGAAATTGAGAGCTGCCAAAATTAACCAAGCAATGAGAAAGGCACCATACCCTCACATTTTGCTCTGCGGACTGTCATTACTGACAAATATGATTTCGCTTTAAGTAGGGTGATTTGATCTTCTGTGCTTCGTCTTTGTGCTTCATGCTGCGAACTCTTCTTAACTTATTGGAATCCTGATTCCATCGGAATCCAAAATCACAGATGAGTATTATATATGCGCCATCAGCTGTTGTAAACTTGTGGAAAATCTCCGCTGAGTGAAGAATACCCTGCCTCGCTGTAGATCGAATCCCTTTTCTATAAAGTTCACACCCCAGTGTTGTTTTACCGAACCCTTTCCAACTCCCGGGGGGTTTTCTGACGGGCGCGGCTTCAGGCGTCAGTCCGAGACTTGTTGATTCCGATTTTATTAAAACGACTCAATTCTGACTCAGCTTAGCAGCTGACTCTGATTCTGACTCGACTCAGCGCACTGAAATGATATGTCGACTCTGACTCAGCCCAAATCCAGAAGTTAGTCGACTCAACTCCGACTCAAATAATAATTGATTCGGAGTCGACTCCAACTCGGGATGATGGCAAGGTATGCGCACAATAATTGCACATTTCCTTCAATGATATGCAAGTTTTACTGCATTTATTCGTGACAAATTATTTACTAGCTGCATATTTCCTTCAACGATGTGCAAATTGCAATCCATTTATTCATGATATAAATTATTTGCTTCTGAGGAATGAAAAAGTATGTTAAATGCTAACTTGTGAGTGAGATCAAGGGCCTAAGGGCTTTTCATTTTGAATGCATGTCCTTCATGAGTAAAGGTCATAATTGAAGCCATATGAAATGCAACCTGCCATGGAAGTTGCAACCTTTCAAATGCAAAGAACAGGAATTAATATTTTAGACATATGGAATTTTGGGTGGCAATTCCTGTCCCAGTATATTAGGAACAACCCTGTGACGATTTTAGCTTAGAAACCCATGCTGCACTACACAACGCACCTCTAAAACAAGGCAGTGAACACCCGCCTCTTCCTCCCGAAAAAGCTTTAGGAAGTGGTTTTGTGGAAGAAGTACAACTTCAACCCGGCTGAGCTCTCCCTAATTTTGGCATACAAATAAACAGCAAGAATACCTAAGTGGTGCTGCTCGAAAAATTACCGTTACAAATCAGGATGGCCAGGGGAGTAGCAGACGGCGTGTTGAAGACCACAGGAATCTAACCGGGAAAGAGCTAAAAGATGATAATGCATGACAATTTTAAAAGTCACGTGACTTTAAATAGCTTAAGAAGGAAGCACTTCTTTAGAGTACCATCAGGTCTATGTAACGTAATCATGCCCTTAGGCTACCGAAACCTAAATCACTAATATTTTTGTTGCACACCATGACGGTTTGGTGACTGGCGAAACGGTTTGGTGATGGTGAGAGACTTGATTTTTAATTATTTATCAGTTTCACAGCTTGAAATTATTTAGCCAACGCCAGAGATAGGACTGAGTCTTATTTTTCGTGTACAGGCAGTATTTATACTTACAAGGAGATGTCCTCAAACCATGACAGAACGTGCCTTTGAAATAAGCAGTTGCCAGTTGAACCTTTAGTTATCCGTTTTGACCCATTCCAGGGCTTATGTGGAAAATTATTTTTTTGGGAGCCTCTATATGGCGGTTATATTACGTTGTTGTTTAGTGTTTTCAGTCCAATCAAGAAAGAAAATAAAAATAAAGGTATTGTTTCCAAATAGCGACTTATGGTAGCAGCTTGTAACTTTGTATGTGTGCACACTCAAAGTTGAAAAGTCTGATTTTGGGTCAAACCAAAAATTTAGATATGTGGTTTTTACACACTAATGTCAATATTAAACTCAAAGTAACTAGCAAATACGTGTGCTTTTGAAGCTGTATATTTTACGTGATTCATGTTTGTCTAACGACCATTTCCGGCATGGGTCTAGTGTGGATATGGAAATAATAAATCACCTATTATTGGGAAATAACAATATGAAATCCTTCAAAACAATTCTGAAAATTTCTGAAATGTCATTAATGTGAGCACATATGGTAAGAAAATAGAGCGTTGAGCTGACTCAACTCCGACTCAAGGCTTGGAGGCTGAAACCCGATTCTGACTCCGATTCAACAGGTCGAGCAGCTGGGCCGAATGGCTCAACCCAAGTTCAGAAGTGAGTTGAATCAACTCGACTCGAGCAAAATTTGAGTCTAATCTGGGTAAATTTTGACTCTGAGTCGCGACTCGACAAGTCTGGTCAACACCCTGTGTATTCGCGTGATCCGGGTTCTCCTTACATCGGGCTCTCTTGTTCACGCCTCTTACTGTCGCGCCGCGTCCCCTCGAACCTCAGTAAGGCTGAGTCGGCTGGTTTGATGACCTCCAGCAAGTGCGTCGACCGCGGACTGAGCGGTGTTTGGTCCGGGGCCAGCTCCCCGCTGGCGGTCCATCGCCCGCCGGTGCTGTCGGGTCTCTGTGTGCAATCTGTCCCCCGGCAATGGGCTGTCGGCCACCGTTCACCGGGGCCACTTCTGACTGCTGCCAACAGCCAAACACCAGGCAATTGATTGACTCCGTTTGGAGATTGTACTCGCGGCGTGGTAGAACCAGTGTTAGTTTTTTTAGTGAAGAACGACCTTCTGGATAGTGGTCGATTGTAGAAGAAAAAGGCCCGTTGTTAGTATGGATCTAGAACCATCCAAGTTCAACCTAGCTGAGCGCGCTACGTGGGTGGCGATTGTGGCTACCATTCCCAAATGTGGGCATATATCAGGAGAGGCGGCTGTCACTGTAGGCCTGTGAGAACCAGTCACATTGACGGACTGGTACTGTAAGCCTCTGAGGGTTAGTAACGTTGACGGACTGTCAGTGTAAGCCTCTGAGGGTCCGTAACGTTGACGGACTGTCAGTGGAAACCTCTGAGGGTCAGTAACGTTGACGGACTGTCAGTGTAAGCCTCTGAGGGTCAGTAAGGTTGACGAACTGTTAGTGTAAGCATCTGAGGGTCAGTAAGGTTGACGAACTGTTAGTGTAAGCATCTGAGGGTCAGTAACGTTAACGGACTGTCAGTGTAAGCCTCTGAGGGTCAGTAACGTTGACGGACTGTCAGTGTAAGCCTCTGAGGGTCAGTAAGGTTGACGAACTGTTAGTGTAAGCATCTGAGGGTCAGTAACGTTGACGGACTGTCAGTGGAAACCTCTGAGGGTCATTAACGTTGACGGACTGTTAGTGTAAGCATCTGAGGGTCAGTAAGGTTGACGGACTGTTAGTGTAAGCATCTGAGGGACAGTAACGTTGACGAACTGTCAGTGTAAGCATCTGAGGGTCAGTAAGGTTGACGGACTGTCAGTGTAAGTATCTGAGGGTCAGTAACGTTGACGGACTGTCAGTGTAAGCCTCTGAGGGTCAGTAACGTTGACGGACTGTCATTGTGTCAGTGGAAACATCTGAGGATCAGTAACGTTGACGGACTGTCAGTGTAAGCATCTGAGGGTCATTAACGTGGACGCACTGTCAGTGTAAGCCTCTGAGGGTCAGTAAGGTTGACGGACTGTCAGTGTAAGCCTCTGAGGGTCAGTTACGTTGACGGACTGTCAGTGTAAGATAGGTCAGTAAGGTGACAAACTGTTAGTGTAAGCGTCTGAGGGTCAGTAACGTTGACGGACTGTCAGTGTAAGCCTCTGAGGGTCAGTAACGTTGACGGACTGTCAGTGTGTCAGTGGAAACATCTGAGGGTCAGTAACGTTGACGGACTGTCAGTGTAAGCATGTGAGGGTCATTAACGTTGACGGACTGTCAGTGTAAGCCTCTGAGGGTCAGTAAGGTTGACGGACTGTCAGTGTAAGCCTCTGAGGGTCAGTAACGTTGACGGACAGTCAGTGTGTATAAGCATCTGAGGATTGTTAACGTTGACGGACTGTCAGTGTAAGTCTCTGAGGGTCAGTAAGGTTGACGGACTGTTAGTGTAAGCATCTGAGGGTCAGTAACGTGGACGGACTGTCAGTGTAAGCCTCTGAGGGTCAGTTGCGTTGACGGACTGTCAGTGTGTCAGTGGGAACATCTGAGGGTCAGTAACGTTGACGAACTGTCTGTGTAAGCCTCTGGGCGCCAGTAGTTTTAACAGGTCGTCAGTGTAGTCCTTTTAGCGCCAGTAATGTGGGCGGACTGATACTGTAAGCCTGTGAGTACCAGTAATGTTGGCAGGTTGTCCATGTGAGCGCCAGGAGTGTTGAAAAGGTTGTCAGTGTAAGTTTGTGAGCGCCAGTAATGTTGACGGGTTGTCAGTGTAAGTCTGTGAGCGCCAGTAATGTTGAAGGGTTGTCAGTGTAAGTCTGTGAGCGCCAGTAATGTTGACGGGTTGTTAGTGTAAGTCTGTGAGCGCCTGTAATGTTGACGGGTCGTCAGTGTAATTCTGTGAGCGCCTGTAACACTTACGCTCACACGGTCCCGTCGCGGACACGAACACGCTAGGAAAAAGTACCGATCAAAGGAGAGCATGTTACGCCGCATCTGGCTGGCCTGGTACCTCCGACATGGACTCCACTCGTAAAACAGGCTGTTGGTTCGCTGTGTAGGCGGCTACATACCAGAAGAGCCCTAGCAGCTCCGTTTATGTTCGGTGCAACTGCACTACCATAGATATCGTAAAATTCTGATATCGTAAAACTTGGCATACCTGCACTGCAGAGGACGGTGGCCTGATATCCGAAAACTCGGTATAGCTGCACTACCAAAGAGGGTAGTGCTCTGATAATTGCAGAACTTTTTGTTTTAACGTTTGATTTTGAGGCGTGCGTAACATACGCGAGTGATGAACCGACTCGCATTGGAAACTGGCTCGCACGGTACGGTTTCTGCTCCCGCGTCAGAACCTTCATATACGTACGCCTTCACTGCGCAACCTAACATGATGCAGTTTATCTATTTATGTATTTATTTATTCAATTTAATCCCCAACAGAACATGTTCCAATAACAAGGCGAAGTCGATGTAAGTAAAAGGAAAACTATGTACACAGATGAGTGACACACATGTAAAAAGCGGTAAAAACATCAAAATGTGAGTGATGAGTAAGATGCAGCTGATGATAAAACCGATGGTAAAAGTGACGTTAATGAAAGCTAAACAGTGCGGATATATGCAAGAACATGTTTCCTAAAAGCGATAAAAGAGTCGTTGAAAAAATCTGCATTTCTCCGGCGCAGAAATGCATTTATCGCTCTCGGTATACGCTGAGGGAAGCTGTTATTGACGGTGCTGACACGACCGCGGCGCTCAGCGAAAAGAAGCAGCGTGCGAGTTGATCGAGATGGCACATGCAATGGAATTTTTCGAGCAACTTGATGACCTAATTTTGTTTGAAAATAGACCTTTAAGAAAGAGCAAGTCGTGTTGCAATCTACGAGAAGAAAGTGAAATGACGCCATAGTGGTTAAGAAGAGATTCGTTATTCGTTAAGAGTTCTAACCACAATGCAGTGTAGTCAGTAGTCACCCACGTGTACTATAGTATAACATAGTGTATATCGGCAGCACGGCGTACTATCTGTGTTCTGTGCAGTGAGACACCCGTCGGATTTCAGGTGGCCTCCGATACCCAGACCCTGGCTCACCTGACCTCCATTCTCAACGAGAGCCTGAAAGACAAAGGTGAGTCTTGCTATATTGGAGAGATGCATGTGCTGAATTTAGCAGATACAACTGTGAATTGTATGTGTAATCCTTACGGCAACGTGGGCGGGATGAGCATTTGAATTGCAGAGAGGGATGGATCCAATGGAGGAGGGGAGGGGGAAGTGAGGAAGTTGTCCTTTTTTATTTTTATTTTGTCCACGTTCTCAGTACGGCTGTTGAAATTGGAGTCTCACTAAAATCATCAAGGGACTGGTCACGGAGACCCCGACCGCACCACCCGAACGTGCAACTCCTACAATGAAGAATTAATTTAGAAGCGAAAGTTTAGCCTTCCACAAAGCACAGGGAGGGCCACCCCGCTCAGGTCATCCTCTCACTAGTCAGTTGCCAGCCAGCCTACGTCGGGTAAACTATTGAGCGCCGGGGCGTCTCAGGGGAACCGATCCCAAGCCTGGACATGCACTGCCACTGCATGCTTCTGAGCAGCGGGCCGGAGCCCAACGCTCTACCAACTGAGCTACCAGTGGACCTGTGTCAGTGTCAGAGCTACCTGGCTTCAGTGAACGTTGGACTTGTGTCGGCTGCTGAAGGCCCCCTGAACACCCCTAAAATGCGAGAACTGAGTGCTGCAGGCACCTTAAACTGAGTTCAGAAGGAGACCCTCGGAGATGAGCCCTGTTGTCTGGCACAATTTATTGTTTGCCGCTTGTCCACCAGCAGACACAGACTTCCTCTCGACTATTTGACCGTTCCTTCCCAAACAGTGACGCCCCTTTGGCTATATTTTCTCCGCTATTTTCCGGTGATAACACCCATTCCGTAAAAAACGGTAACAAGTCGCGTCGGGGGCGACCCTCGGGATGCATGAAAGTAGAGATGCACCAAACCTGGCCTTTTAAAGTCCGGCCAGAACTGGATTTTACGGAATTCAACTTCAAATCCGGCCGGATTTTGCCGCATTTTAGGACTGTCCCTCCGCAGGTGTTATTTGCTCTCGGCGAGAGGGAGAGGGATGCCAAATAACAAAGCGTAGTGAAAACTCATCGTTTGCTCCTTTGGGAGCCTTTTTGGGCATATGCTATCTTACATAAATATTCTTTAGTCAGGAGCACTTATTACACTGACCTTGCTGCCAAATCCACCTAAATGCGTGGGAGAATTTGAAGTTTTGAGGAGTGCATCGTTTTCAAAATAAACGTTAAACCTCGCCTCAGTGGCAGTGTTTGAACACCCCCTTGGGGTTTTGCGTTCCAACAGAAAGCATCGGCGCCAAGCGCCGCCGTGCTGGGCTGTTGGCCCACCTTATTCTTGATCGATTTCGCAACTTCTCAGAAAATCTATGTTTGGGTCATCTCAGGTCAGATCAACAGGCCAGGTCAAGTGACCCCACCTCCAAAAATGTTTCAACCAGCATTATTGGGAAGCAGGTTAAATCTATTGATCTGATATTCATATCGCATAATGGCCCGTCCGAGTACTACGAGCTGTGGTAACTGGATTTTTATATCGATTATCTAGGGTCAGGTATGGGTTATGACCTCTCCATCATAAAGGCATGGGTAAAACGGGAATCGGTGAAAAATTGCCTCTTTCTGCAGATACGGCTTAAAATGTCCCCCATTCTCAAATCGTAGTATCTTAGGCCCCTTCTCCAGGGTCGTGTTGCAGGTTTAGACCTGTGACCTCGGAGTAGACATCTGGGACTACTTGAACAGGTTTTCCGACTTGAATCAATAACTACGCCGGATATGATCAAAGAGCCTTCATTTTGGTGCAATTACTTTTGTATTATCATTTCGAGTTGATATATATGCATTTTGACTGCTAGGTCAGATGGCGACCTTGACCTAATTTTAGGTCAGGTCATTGTATGTTTTGACCTGGCATAGTCACATCATACATCATTCGATTTGTTGTCGTAGGAAGCGAATGACGCATACGTTTTACTTTAACTCAGCTCAGTCAGATGCTAGAGCCAAGAAACCCTTCTCTAACCTGTCAAATTCTTTGACCTGTCATGACCTCAATATTGACCTTAGCCAAAAAAGTGGTTGGTATAGTTTCTTCATTATTTCTTATGGGTTCTCCACCAGCCTTTGCGCTTTTTCGCTATCCCACATAGGAGCTGAGATTGAGGGGGGAGTGTTTGAAACTCGCCTAGTGTTCGACCCCACTGGGAAACTGGGGCAAAATTGGCTCGAGGGCACATTGGGATGGATGTTAAGCTAAAGCCGCCCTGCTATATTCTCTCAATGCTGAAAGGTTGTCTTCTGAATGCGGGGGTTCGTTACATCAACTATAATGCAGATTATGTGAGGAGATTTGATGCATGCAACAAAGTACAAAATGATGTGGCATAAAAGTAATGTTTTTGGGGAGCGGAACTTTACATTTTATTTTTTGTGCGCCGGAATGTGCAACACGCACAGGGATAGGTATGGCGGGGGTTCTTCGGAGAATAGGACTTGTCTCCTTAAGGCTTTTGGTTTCTAAGTCACGGCGCTCGAATTTTTTTCCAAACATGGATGAATATGGTTTATCTATGTCTCAAAACATATCAAATATCCGACTCGGCAACCCTCTTAAAAAGTTCTGAAATGAAGAAGGTACACTTCTTGATCGGTCCTATTGTTTCATGTTTTTATCCATGACACGGCCAGAACATAATTTGCGTAAAAAATAATCGGGAAAATCCGGTCGGTTACCGGCTAAAACCTGGCCGGATTTCGGATTCCGGAAAAAAGGACACATCCGGCCGGATAATCCGGTCGGAACCGGAATCCGGTGCATCTCTCCATGAAAGGTGCCGCCTGGCTGGTATAGGCCGCCCATCCCCTCTTACCGATATCTTAGGCCTGTCACTTACTGTAGATCGGCCCGCTTCGAGAGAGATTATTTAGCAGTGCCCTTTTCATTAGTGCGACGCACTATGCTGCCCTCATTCACTCCTAGACGCTTGGAAGATTCTATTTTTGTTTCTCGTTGGCATACAAGCGTGAGCTCTTCGTCTTGCTGAAGTAGCATTTTGTTCGGCCAGTCGAGTCTAGATTTCCGTGTGGTTTTACCGAGACCTCTGTGGAGGGGGGAGGTGGCCGAGGGTTTGCGTCTCTCCAGCGGGGACATCGCTGCGACCCACCGTGTTGGCGCTGTCGCCGATGACGCGGCAGGGGGGTCACCCCCCGTGCCAACGGGTACTGGGTAGTGCCAGGTGTGCTCGTATGAGCCAGCTGGTGCTGCCATGGCAACATAGCTACCCCCCCTGAAGGAACACAGCTGTGGGAGTGATCACTGTCCTGAGTCAGTTTTAACCCGCGCCCTACCGGGGGCATCCATGGCCCCCTTTAACTCCAAAAATATGGGGGCTAGCGCAAATCTGCAAAGTGCATTGGAAAGCTCGTGTGAACTCAGAATGATCTTACTTCTCCTGTTTGAGCGCTCAGGTCAATGGTCTGACCTCCAGAGGCCAAGTTGTGTCACGATAGGTTGTTTCTACTAAAATTTGCAATGCTTAAGAAACCTGGGCATAACTCTCATGCCATTGGAGTTATTGAGATCTGGTAAAGTACATTTGATTGAAAAATTCCAGGGCTTTCTCCGCTATGTGGAACATAATGACCTCCCGCTAGTGGTTTGACCTCCAGAAGTCACCTCTTGACATAATATGACCTGAGGTCACGAAAGGTCATAAAGCGACCTTATCGTATATCAAATGAAAGGCAGTGACAAGGCATACACGATGACATTTAATTCAGTGGTCTGGCTTGATTAGGTCAAAAATTATCGTCAAAATACTGTTTTTGACCCCTGGTGACCTTGGATGGCCTCAGATAGACCAAAGGGTAAATATCGCCCCTGTAATCCGTAAAGAGGTCACCTCGTGTCCTGACCTTATTTCACCAAATACAAAAATCCCGGATATACATTTTGTAGATCCTGCAAGGCTCATCAAGTGTAGGAAGTTCAAATTGATCGGCCCAGACATGTAGCTATGGTAAAACTCAAAAGTTGAAGTGAGGTGGCCTTGGTTGACCTCACCTGGTGACCTGATCAGGTGTGTCCGGGGGTAAACAATTTCAGGGATGGTGGGAAAATAATGGGGTGAAATGTACACCCCCAACCGCGGTGCTGCGCCTCGTCGTTTTTGTGCTATTTGAAAAAAAACGTATAGGCCATCGATGACCCCAGTGTGGCGAGATCTAAAAATGTTTTAGCATATGTAAGAACCCTGGATACGGTGGATAGTCTGAAATTCATTTGAGTAACTTGTCAATGTGTCGGATTTTAACATCTTGTCTGTACCTTCGTTTTGTTGCTAAAGCAGCAGTGTGATGTGAATATGTGACGTGCGTGTTGTTTTATTTTATTACATCACCTATAAATGGATGTTTATCTGTTGGCGATTTGAACCTAATAAACAACAAATATGAAAAATAGGGCTTCTCGACGTGGAAAAATGGTTAGGGGGCACGTGGGGACTTCTGAATCCTGCTCCCTTGTCTCTCAGCTTCACCTCACCTGGCTACCTCAGCGAGCTACAGCCAGAAAACTTGTTCATGACGTTACAATCTCCAACGATGGTGCGGAGGGGGAGACAATGCACCTGTAGGAGCTCACAGCTCGAGATTGAAACAGCTCCAGGCTTCGGCGCAGGCCATCAGTTGACATACCCCTGTGGTCGTATCGGATATGATTATTCAGCGTCTTTAGCGACGAGATTAGTTTCCGGCTAGCAAGTGACAGTATTATTATTATTCTTTGAGAAAGCAACATAACGACGTGCCGCACGAAAGTGCAATTTGGTAGTATCAGTAGCTCCAAATTCGGGTTCAAATGTCAAGCGCCGGGGCGGAGAGGGCTTACCCGTCAAACATCCGGACACAATGTCGTCTGATGTAACTGATGGACTGATCAACGGGAGTCAGAAGTGTTCACGCTTTTACCTTTAGTTCTGTGCTAGGCGAGATGCCCCAATGGGCAATGATACCATTTTCCAGACATGTTGCCCAGAGCGCGCGGACTTCACAGCTATAATCAAAGAAACGCTGTTCGTCCTTCGTTGACCTTTATCGTACCGCCGTGTTGTCTGACCTCTCGGTTGGAACCAAGTCTCCCTGACTGGAGAAGTGGCAATATACGACGGGTGAAACACGGCAGAGGCAGCATGCGACGCTACATAAAACATGGCGCGGCCGGCGACGCACGGCCGCTGATGTCAGGGGTGGCGGTATCGGAAGGTAGCTGGGGTAATAGTATGGTGGAAGTGGTGCTGAAACCCATATGTGCCGGGCTTGCATTCCAAACTCACACCGTTTTTAGATTAGGATTAGCTCCTTGGGAGACGCGATGTCCAGATGAATGCTGATGCTTGGTGGTCCGGACCCAGCCACTGAAAATGCTACCTAAAACCATTCGTTTCCAATATCTGCTGTACTTGTGGGTCGCTTTGCCATATTCCAATTATGTGGCAGCATCCTAATGTGAGGCAGTTCATTTGTCCAATGATTCATGGTGATTTTTGGCTGGCGAACTTTGTTTGTTTTTGGCATCATGCCTGCTCCCTGATCGGGAGCCAACCTGTGATAATATCCTACGTCGATAAATCAGACAAGCTTGGTGAAAGTGACGTTTTCTCGTTAATTTCCTCTGCTCGCGGACGCGATTCGGAATCTCACCACCGCACTGTTCGGACTGTAAGCTCCTAGAGTGCGCTCTGGTTCTGCAGTTGTCCTCGTGTGTTGTATCGTGCCATCTGTGACGCCTTATATAGGCGGTGATGTCACATCCGACTCAGTCCCAAAGCCAAGGAGTCACATCCTGTTGCAGCTCTCGTTAAATTACCAGTTTGTTACCTGTATCGCCGTCCTGTGACCTGTTCAGCCTGTGATCCTGTCCTGTGACCTGTATTGACTTCTCCCCCGCGTCCCGCCCATCCCTGATCTGCGCCGCTCTGGCTTATGGCGTGTGCCTCCCATCCCCCTCGACTGTGCCTGTGCTCATCTAGTCTCTGACCGTTGCCTTTGCACTCCTGTGTGTTTTTGACGCTCTTTTCTGTGATCTGTAGATGCGTCTCCCCTATATGGCTTGTGCTACTGTTATGCAACCTCTGCTGTTCTTGTATGTGACCTGAGCTGTTCCCCTATTTGACCGATGGCTCCCCCCGTCTCCGACCTATTCCATCCTGTATGTGACCTGTGCTGTTCCCCTATTTGACCAATGGCTCTCTCGTCTCCGAGTCGCTCCACCCTTGTATGTGATTGTGTTGTTCCCCTATTTAAAAAAAAAATCCATTACTCTGGTCAATATCTTCGAGGTCAAATCTGGGTCATGCTGGGAATCTTTTGGAACATTTCATGATTGTGCAGAACAAAGTCGTGAATGCACCGAAAGTGAACTAAGGCCATGGAGACTAACGTCTCATGCAATGTTCTCAGACATTTCTGGGTCAGGAAGTGGAGGCCATTGTCCTGTGAGGGTGCAATATGATACATTCCCCTCCCCATAATGTAAATACACTAGAACTAGCACTATAGCAACAATTTGGCGAAAAAATGAGGCTTTTATATTAACCCATGACTAAGGACCGCGACCTTTGACCTTAAGATTATCACATATTAACCTCCACTATAATGCCGCCCCGGTGGCTCAGTTCGTAGAGCGTTGGGCTCCGGTCCGCTACTCAGGAATACGCAGTGGCGGTGTGTGTGAGGGCTTGGGATCGATTCCTCTGAGATGCTGCGGTGTTTAATATTTGTCTGACATACGTCGGCTGGCAACTGACTGGTGAGAAGGTGACTTGAGCGGGGTGGCTGTCCGTGTGCTTTGTGGGACGTTAAACCTCACCCCAGTGGGGGGGAGTGTTTACACACCCCTCGGGTTTTTTGCCGGTGGCACTAAAAAACGACAGGGCGAAGCACCTTCGTACTTCGCACACCTTATCCTTGATCAATTTTGCAACTTTCCCCCAAATTTTAACGTGGGGTCATCTCAGATCAGGGCACTAGTGCAGGTCAAGTGACCTCACCTCCAGAAATTTTTAAGGTAGCATAAGTAAGAAATGGGTGAACTATCGAATTGAAATTTATACCACATAATGGGCCCACTGAGTGCTACAAATTTTTTCCGGGATTTTTCATATCGATGACCTAGGTGCGGATCATGACCTCTCCATTGGAAATGCATGGGAAAACAGGAATTGGGCAGTATCTGTGTGGATACAGATATGAATAACTTCATATTCTCCCCCTTGTAGTATCCTGGACCCCTTTCCAGGTTTATGTTGCAATTTTTCACCTGTGACCTATGAGAGGTCATCTGGGGCTACTTAAGCAGGCTTCAGACCCGGGTCAATAACGTTGCAGGAAATGACGGTAAATCATTTATTTTGATACTGTGACGCTTGGATTGCTATTGTGAGTCGATTGATATACATATTGACTGTGCTAGGTTGGATAGTGATCTTGACCTGACCTCAGGTCAAGGTCACTATCCAGTTGTTTGACCTGACCTCAGGTCAGGCCATTTTTAATTTTTGACCTAGTATTGTGATATTATGCACCATTCGATTTGCCGTAATGAGAGGAAGCGAATTATGGCTAACAAATCATTCTAACTATTCTGTCAGACGTTAGAGCCCGGAAACTCTTATGTAACATGCCACCTTCTTTGACCTGTCATGACCTCAATATTGACCTGAGCCAAAATGTGACTGATGTAATTTCGTTTATGAATTTGTTATGAGCTATCCAACAGGTTTTGCCTTTTTTTCGCTATCCAGCATAGGAGCCGAGTTTGAGGGCAGGGGGTGTTTGAACACCCTCACCATTGGAGGAAGGTGGCTCGGAGGCCCACCTGGGCGGGTGTTAAACTTTGACTTTTAAATTGATAATTCATTGTGGTTGTTGCTCGTTCAGATGGTGGGGTTGGGGTCTCTGTAACAAATCTATTGATAACTTTAGTGAAGTTTTTGGTAAAAAAATCGAACGTGCAACAACTCGGACAGAATTAAAACTCAGCTGTCATTACCTAACGTAGGGCCATATCTACCATCATAGAGCAGGCCATCTGTGGTCTAATGTATTTCCAAATATGTGCCCCCTAGTTGTTTTCCTGCACGTGTGCTTCCTAGCTGTTTTCTGCGCCAACTTCAGGACTGCTGCTACACACTCTGGGTCTCCTTCAGCAGTCAAATATTTTTTTCTAGAGTACCAGAATACGATCAAGAACATGACATACACGAGCACAAGGTAGCAAGCACAAAAAATGGTTATAACAAAAATCCAAGTTTCCCCGCACAGGCTCAATGTTCATTTCCCGCCGGGGATTATCACGCTGAGTAGAAAAGTAAACAAAATGTGGAACCAGTAAAACACAATGTAGGAGACAGGAAATATTTTGAATTGTGAATTTCTTGCGATAGGGAACGTATGATGAAGTGTGCCCGATTTTTTGCTTACTTGGGACACCCTAATTTCTAGTGCAAGCTTTCCATCACCAGCCGTCTTTTTGGAACCCCAATGTTGTCTTTTGTGTTCCGTGAGAGCTCTCCAACATCGGGCCACTTGTGTATAATTCCCGCAGCCCAGAATGTGAGTAGCATCCGGCGCCTGCGTGGTAAATTTTACCGCCGGAAAGTGACACCCGCTACTTGTCCAACCCCAGTCCTGTTTCCAAAGTCAGTCGCCGCTTTTTGACAGTAACGCCTGCTGGCGCGCCTCTGCGGCAGAGTGCAGCGGCGCAGTAGCTCGCCGCCTGGCCGAGGTAGGTGGCGCTGAGGCTCTTCTGGCGGCGCTGCGGGCGCTGGCTCACGCTGGTCACCAGCACCAGACTACGGCCGCCCTGTACGGCATCCTCAACAAAGTCGGACGCAAGGGTGAGTCGGCAGCCAGGTACGGTGTGGACGTCTTGTCGCCGGAGCTGGGCCTCTGTCGGACGGTGGCTCTAGTGGGTAGACGCTGGGCACTGATGTGTTTGATCAATATTGAGAAGGAAGATATTCCCCATGCGCCCCATATAGACTGACTGCATTGCATTGTGTTGGGCGTAGCGATGCACCAATTGCTGAGGTTATATGACGCCGTTATGTTAAAGCATCTTGGGCGGCGCCAGCTCTCGCCCTGTTGGAAGGGTGAACTGGGGACCAGGAACTTATTCGTAGTCCCGCCCGGGATTTGAACCTGGTCAGCGGCATGGAAGTTCAGTGGGCTTCCACTGCGGCACTGCATCCCCCAATCCGAATCAGGTAGCTGCAGAAATTTGGTCATCAAACAGGGCCTCCGCATAAACAATTCCTCAACTACTTTTCACTGTGCTGTACACAACCGCTGTAGTTGCTCAACAATGGCGGCTCCAGGACTTCATTGGGAAGGGGGCTAGGGCTCGAGCGTCCCCATCATCGCCTCGGAATAGCCTATGGCTTTGTATTTACTATAGACACTTACATTTCTGAGGAAGGGGGGGGGTCTTGAGACCCCTAGCCTCCTGTGTCCGCCGCTGGTTGCTAAGATTGTTACTTTCTCTATATTTCCGTCTGTAACATTCTATCGATAATACCATGATGTCACTCGAACAGCCGCATCACAAAGCCACCAGCTCCTCCACTTTCACACTGCGCTCTGCTTATACTACACTAAATGTCTGGAATGGACGGGAGGTCTGATGGGAACCATTGAACAAGATGAGAGGAACTCTTTCATTTATTTTATTGGTTTCGGTGCGCACGGAGCGGTATGATGATTTCGTATAATGCCACTGGGAAAATCAGGAGCGCGGCGGCGCCGTGGAAGTGCGTAGGATCTTCATACTGTTAAGCAGGCTTTAAATCCCGGACCGTGGTATTAAATAAGGACTTCCAGATCCCCACTTCCAACAGGGTGGGAGTTGGCCACGCCGCGTGACCTCAGCAGTCGGTGCGTCGTAAAGCCGCAAAACTCGCGCACACTCAGGAAAATCGAAATTTTATGAGACGCAACACCTATTTGGGCATATTTTCCCGGGCAGAGTGTGACATGACAGCCTTAGCGGGGCAGAGCGGCGTGGATGCTAAAATGTGTCGCCTTGTTGACCTTTGCTGGGCGCCGGCAGACGAGCGGTTCGCGGTACGACTGCGACTGTGCGGAGGCCTGAAGGTGGTGCTGCGGTCGCTGCAGGAGGGTGCCACGCGCGCCCGCGTCAGCGTCCCCCTCCTGCAGGTGCTCAAACTGGCGGCCGACAACGGTGAGACTCTCAGACGCATATGCAAGGCATATGTATATGGTTAATGTGTTGAAGTATGGACTAGGGAAGTTGAGCTGAATTATAATACCTTCGGGCATGGCTTTGGAATGTGGATATCGAGACTAGCCGTCACTTGAGCTAAGGAATGTGGATATTGGGAACATCCGTCACATTGGCTGTGGAATGTGGATATTGACTAGTCGTCACATTTAGTGTGGAATGTGGATATTGTAACTAGCCGTCACAGTGACTGTGGAATGTGGGTATTGGGAATAACCGTCACATTTTCTGTGGAATGTGGATATTGGGAATAACCGTCACATTACAGGCTTCCAGCGCCCACTGTCATCGACCTATCTAAACAGTGCTAGATCAGGATTGCGTGGGGATGGGCCAAGTAATTCCGCCAGTTAGCAGGGCAGCAGTCCTGTGCACTGCGCCCAGTGTTCAGGAATCCACATACGTGCAATGTTGAAGAGCAGGTCAGGTGCCACAAGGCATACAGTATGTTACCTACTTAGTGGTGCGATATTGAATCGGTCAGTTCTGCATGAATCACGGTAGAAGCGTGAGAAGTTCCAACAGCCAGTGAGAGTCAACCAGGCGGTGTGGGGGCGTGTTTCGCAGAGCAGAACTCGGTGGTGCTGGGCCGCGGCGAGTCGGTGGAGTACCTGTGTCGGCTGATACCCCACCTCTGGAACATGTCCGGCCTCAAACAGCAGCTCACCGTCGAGAGCCTGGCCAAACTCGCCAGAAACCGTGAGTAGACCATCGCCCTCAGCTACTGACATTTGGCCTGGACGTTGGTAGTCCCGGGAGGTGCTCTATTGATGATGTATTTCTCTATTATTAAAAATGTCTTCGTATCATATATTGTAGTGGCTGGTGTCATGTGCACGCTCTCAGTATTGAGATCTATCGCACATTGAAGCATGCTGTGTTGTGCTGCAGAACGTTATTAGGTAAATCAGGGTTTCAGTGAAGATGTAACTGGGCCAAACCCATCTGCGCTGTTGCGTACGGTAGCGTATTATTTCATGTGCGTAGAAACAGCCAGGTCGCCTCCATGACCGATGTTGGCATTATATTGTGTGATGTGTTGTCATGATCTGTGACCGGTGTTGGTAGTGTGTTGTGTGATGTTGTGATGTCAAAATCTGTGACCGGTGCTGGTATTGTATCGTGTGATGTTGTGTTGTCAGGATCTGTGACCGGTGTTGGTAGTGTATTATGTGATGTTGTGTTGTCAGGATCTGTGACCGGTGCTGGTTTTGTATCGTGTGATGTTGTGTTGTCATGATCTGTGACCGGTGTTGGTAGTGTGTTGTGTGATGTTGTGTTGTCATGATCTGTGACCGGTGTTGGTAGTGTGTTGTGTGATGTTGTGTTGTCATGATCTGTGACCGGTGTTTATAGTGTATTATGCGATGTTGTGTTGTCATGATCTGTGACCGGTGCTGTTATTGTATCGTGTGATGTTGTGTTGTCATGATCTGTGACCGGTGCTAGTATTGTATCGTGTGATGTTGTGTTGTCAGGATCTGTGACCGGTGTTTATAGTGTAGTATGTGATGTTGTGTTGTCATGATCTGTGACCGGTGTTGGTAGTGTGTTGTGTGATGTTGTGTTGTCATGATCTGTGACCGGTGTTTATAGTGTATTATGTGATGTTGTGTTGTCATGATCTGTGACCGGTGCTGGTATTGTATCGTGTGATGTTGTGTTGTCATGGTCTGTGACCGGTGCTGGTATTGTATCGTGTGATGTTGTGTTGTCATGATCTGTGACCGGTGTTGGTATTGTGTTGTGTGATGTTGTGTTGTCATGATCTGTGACCGGTGTTTATAGTGTATTATGTGATGTTGTGTTGTCAGGATCTGTGACCGGTGCTGGTATTGTATCGTGTGATGTTGTGTTGTCATGATCTGTGACCGGTGCTGGTATTGTATCGTGTGATGTTGTGTTGTCAGGATCTGTGACCGGTGCTGGTATTGTATCGTGTAATGTTGTGTTGTCATGATCTGTGACCGGTGCTGGTATTGTATCGTGTGATATTGTGTTGTCAGGATCTGTGACCGGCGCTGGTAGTGTATTATGTGATGTTGTGTTGTCATGATCTGTGACCGGTGTTTATAGTGTAGTATGTGATGTTGTGTTGTCATGATCTGTGACCGGTGCTGGTATTGTATTATGTGATGTTGTGTTGTCATGATCTGTGACCGGTGCTGGTATTGTATCGTGTGATGTTGTGTTGTCAGGATCTGTGACCGGTGCTGGTATTGTATCGTGTAATGTTGTGTTGTCATGATCTGTGACCGGTGCTGGTATTGTATCGTGTGATATTGTGTTGTCAGGATCTGTGACCGGCGCTGGTAGTGTATTATGTGATGTTGTGTTGTCATGATCTGTGACCGGTGCTGGTATTGTATCGTGTGATGTTGTGTTGTCATGATCTGTGACCGGTGCTGGTATTGTATCGTGTGATGTTGTGTTGTCAGGATCTAACCGCCGCCGTCTGCTGCGTGAGCCGGTGCTGCCGCGACTGCTGGCGCTGCTGCAGCCGCGACAGCAGCTGGAGAAGCGAACCCTCTTCAACCTGCAGCGTGCCGTCCTCAGCGTCGCCTTCATGCTGGCCGAGCTCAGTAAGTGGAGAGAGAGAGAGAGAGAGAGAGAGAGAGAGAGAGAGAGAGAGAGAGAGAGAGAGAGAGAGAGAGAGACAGAGACAGAGACAGAGACAGAGACAGAGACAGAGACAGAGACAGAGACAGAGACAGAGACAGAGACAGAGACAGAGACAGAGACAGAGACAGAGACAGAGACAGAGACAGAGACAGAGAGAGAGACAGAGAGAGAGAGAACCGCCGCGGCGTCTGACAGGAGGTCAACGCGCTAGCCACGATAGCGACAGTAGCACCATAAAGCGCCGGTACGTCCATTACAAAAGACCGCCCCGAACCGAACGCATGTTACTCGGGATTCCACGCTACCGCTCTAACCACGAGACTGGCGTGCGCGGTTGGCCTAGGCCCAGTTGTCCAACACAGCTGCAAAACAATATATTCTGTCGCCAACCCCGTGGCGCAGCTAGCAAAGGCGCTACACGTGGGTGTGGGAGGCCCTGGATCAAGGCTGACTTGTGGCAGCCTTTTCCGTGGCCGCCTCGTACCCAGGAGATAGCGGTACACTGGGGAGTGCGCGCCGCAGCAATGGAATCAACGCCGTGCCAGCCGGCGTCCCTGTTTGTGGGTGCACGGGCCTGATCGGCCTTTAAAGTGATCCACCGGTCTGGTCTCCCGCCCGCGGCCCTCATGTGAGGGCTCGGCCTGTGCCGGGCGCTGCGGCTTGGAGAGACTGGAGCAGCCTATGGCCCGCCGAGTGCAGTGCCGCTGTCCCGTAAGGGTGCCGGCAAATGGAAACTTCCGCTCTGTACATAGTGTGAGTGCGTTGTATGAATGATACTAGCAACTAACACAAAGTGTTTCCCAGGAAAGGGAACCCAAAAAACAATATATTCTGTTACGGGCTCAAGGATAGCAAAGACATTGTGAATCACATGCCGCCCTCAGTTTAGTTACTAATCAAACTGTGGCTGATTCTGATGCCTGGTAGACAGTCTAGATAAACATTAAATGTCTTATTTTGGCATATTTATGGTAGGTCAATTAAAACACTTACACTGGTAGGTAGCCCATTATAAACATTACGAAACTTTATCAGTCACCTTTTGCCCTGGTTAAAATTGAGGTTATGACAGGTCAAAGAAGATATGTTACACATGAGAAAAATCAGCAGAGTGGACTTGCTGTCGGACTCTGTGGGTCTGTGAAAGAAATATAAAAACTCAGGTTATTTTCGAAAGCCTGGACTAAGCGCCGCTTCATTCCTATCTTCGGCGATTTAGGGGGGCACTTCAAATTTGGTGCCCCATGGTCCGTCCAAGGGGAAGGCACTGTGCCCCGGTGTCCCCCCCCGTTCCGCCGCCTATGGTCCTTACGTTTGTTTCGCATGGAAAACCAAGGTAAGGATCAACTGATATTTAAACTCTTTGCAGCTTTTGCCATTTTTTGCCTCCAGGGTTTTGCTAGCTGGTTTAAACTGGTTAAAACACTGGTTTACACCACGCCCAGCTGGCTGCTGCCAACCTTGCTCAAAATGCAATTGAATGTTAGGCTGTGTCCAAAATTATATTCTTCCCACGAAACATCTATTCCCAGGTTATTTCTTCTTCATATTTGAAACTCTTCGGTGATTGTTTTAACTCTGACTTGATTCAAATTCATGCCTCGGTATGCAGCTGTATTAAGCAAAGTGTATTAGTCCAAACTGAAAAGCCTCTTTCCTTTAATCTAACTCGCCTGTTAGTATGATCCTCATAAGTAGCGATAATTCTTACGTCATCTGGATCATTGCAGAGGGTATAGGTATCCAATATGTTCTTTTTTACCTCATCTGAATGTTGATTGTGCGTCCATATGTGATGCCAAAGGATAAATGGAAAATAGGGAGGTGGTAATATTTGCTTGTCCTTGAAGTGACCTAAAATGGCCACTATTTGACCCCATGACTAGTGCGCTCTTATGTTCACCCTCGCCCCAGTGGGGGTGTTGGAACACACCCCCACCTCGGGTTTTCCCGGTGGCACGAAAAGACGGCGGCGCGAAGCGCCACCGTACTTGGCACACCTTATCCTTGATCAATTCCGCAACTTTCCTTAAAATTTTAAGGTTGGGTTATCTCAGGTCAGGTCACCAGTGCAGGTCATGTGACCTCACCTCCAAAAATATTTACGGTGGCATAAGTAAGAAATGGATGAATCTATGGGATTGGAACTTGTACGACATAATGGGCCCACCGATTGCTATAAAACATATTTCGGGATTTTTTCATATCGAAGACCTAAGGTCGAGTACGGACCCTGACCTCCCCATTGGAAATACATTAGAAAAATAGAAATTGGGCCGTATTTGTATAGATAGGACTGAGAATACCTTCATATTCTCCAAATCGTAGTATCCTGGGCCCCTTTCCAGGCTCATGTGCAGTTTTTGACCTGTGACCTTTGAGAGGTCATCTGGGACTACTTAAGCAGGTTTCAGACCTGGGTCAATAGCGTTGCATGAAATGATAAAGTGATACTGTTACGTTTGGATTGCTATTGCTGTCGATTGATATGCTTATTGACTATGCTAGGTTGGATAGCGACCTTGACTTGACCTCGGGTCAGGTCATGCTTAATTTTTGTCCTAGTATAGTCATTATCATACATCATTCGCTTCGCCGTAATGAGAGGAAGCGAATGGTGCCTAAACATGATTGTAACTCAACCCTGTCAGATGCTAGAGCCCAAAAACTCTACTCAAAATGCCACCTTCTTTGACCTGTCATGACCTCAATATTGACCTGAGCCCAAAAGTGATTGATATAGTTTCTTCATGAATTTGTATGAGCTATCCACTAGCGTTCGCGTTTTATCGCTATCCCGCATAGGGGCCGAGTTCCAGGGGGTGTTCAAACACCCCCATCCCACCAGGGCGAAGGTGGCTTGGAGGCCCACCGAGGCGCGGGTTAAATAACTTATTTGACTTGTTTCAATTTTAGGTTTCCACATAAGAGGTATTCCGGAGATCTTTTATTTGGGGAGCTTCCATCATTTTTATTTATCCATACTTACATCGATATACAAGCTTGGAACATATGAATATAAGCAACGAGATGTAGAAAAACGCCCAACTTACCGGATTGAAAATCCTCCTGGGCTGCTCCACATAGCTTCTACCGCGTCTGTATCTGCGTCTTATCGTTTCACCAACGCTATGGCCGTATACTTCTATTCTACTTTGTCGCTCGGTCTGATTTGCTGCGAAAAATAAGATAGGCACTAATGGTTCAAACCTCAATACTATTCAGGCTGTTGTTTCTTCTCTTTTTTGGGCTGTTTGCTCAGCGGAATTTGTGAAGTATCTTTGATACTATTCGTGTCATGCTGTTTGAACCATGATCTTTAGGGACTAGCTCATGTCGGGCTTATGTGATTTTCCGATTGGCTGACAGTCTCGTTTGTACGATACGGCCATGCGGGACGGGTTTTTAAGTTTCCCGTGGAAGTGCTGAATCTTTTTTTGTTGTTGCTTTTGCTCTTTAGGCGCTTTAGTGGGGTTCTTTGAACTCTAGGCCTAACAGGTGCCTGTTGGTTGCCTTCTGATGATGTGCCGTGGTACGTGCACCAGGTTTCGTTTGAAACGTTACCAGTGCACTCTCCAGAGACGTGTGCAGTTGTACACGGCACTCAAGTCAACTCTTCATATTTTGCTCCGAACATTTCAACCAAGTTTTTGTGATCCAAGAGCGCGTACATGAAGCCAAGAAGACATGAAATGTATTTATTAGATGAAACCTTTACAATCATGTGTTTTGAGACGAATTGATGGTACCATCGCCGCCGGGTAGGAATTTTAGTGTGGCATCATTACCGGCAAAGTCCCTGTGCTTTGTGGGACGTTAAACTTTGGCTTCTAAATTAACCCTCCATTGAGGGAGTTGCTCGTTCGGGTGGTGAGGTCGGGGTCTCCGTGACAAGTCCCTTGATGACTTTAGTGAGACTCCGTCTCCAGCAGCCTTACCAGGAACAACTTGAACAAAATTTATAAAAAAGAAAAAAGTAAGGGGCCATCTGTTCACTGTTGCCGCCAAAGGTGTAGGGCATCTCTGAGTCATCGTCGCCAGAGGTGCGGGGCGTGCGAACGTGTGTCGACAGGCAGAGGAACGTCCTGGTGTCGCCAGGCTACAATTTTAGCCTGAAAGGTCACGTCGAGGCTCTCGTTAGAAACAGAGGGAGAGAAGTAAAGGCAAATTATCGAACTTCTCTTTTTCCATATCATCGCGTACAGGCGATAGGCGTTTCATTTTTCGCGATGCACACGACGGTGCAGCATATTTCGTCTGGAAGAAAGCTGTACCCAAACATTACGGCATAGGCGGATTCAGGGTCGCCGATTTAGGGGAGGGACATCCGAACCAGGGGGACGCCAACTTTGGAGGCCAAAACCTATAAGATGGGCGCGAAATCATATCGTGGGGCGCGGTTACTTGCATCATGGGGGAAGTGAGCAGCGACATTTTAGAGGGCGCCATCGACCTTCCAGGGTCGCCGAGGGTCGATCGGGAGGGGTATGGGGCAAGAGTCCTCTCTTCTCTCTGGATCTGCATATACATTACGGCTTTCTTCTCGAAACGTATTTGCTGTGGCGAACGTTACTTTGAGCGGAAAGCGGCTCTGCTGCAGGTGTTGGATGGCACGGTTCTCTTCCAGACCGAAATTTACTACGAGAAGTATATGTGATAAAACAGTGTTTATAACTTTGGTTCGCGACTGTTGTGGCCTTATACCTGAACGACTTTTAAAGTGAAATGAACGCAATTTGTGTTACGGTCCTCTTCTGTTCTAATTTCTGCTCATAATCCAGTAGCTTATTAGAATTGAACTAAATTATGGGTATCGTCGGTTGCGTCTTGTTAAGCCCTTTCGAATGATATACAAATATAGAAATTACACAAAATTTGGACACACTACCTTTTTCCTGACGGTGCTGAAACAGTTTGACTTGATTTTCGGTTTTCTCTGGATGCTTCCGTAGGACCCACGGTCGTTGCTCAGCACAGTATAGGAATCTTGGGATGTGTTTTGTTAGAAGATTATTTTATTGCCTGGTGTCGCATGCAACAAGATTGGGGTGTGCCTATTCTTAGGGGCAACGCTGACAACTCACCGGCAAATTATCATTGGGCTCTGAACAATTAATATTGTATGCTGTCGTCCGTTAAGCGAATAAATCCTGCGACGGGTCTGAGAGAAACCTGTTCAGTAAAAAAATGTTTTTCTCTGGGCTTGAAATGACTCGGTTAGGTTTGAGATGGACACAACAGATAGAATATATCTATTTGTTTCGACCATGATTTTTGGAGCATGTCAAGGTACGGTTTGTACTCTCGTGTCTGAGTATTGCTTTTTGAAGACTGGTACACGCGCGCTGTGAGTCTTCTAGTATTTAGATTTCACAAAGCTGTTGCATGAAAATTAATTCTATTGGAGGGCCTTCTCAGTCTCCTCATTGCTGGGTCGATTATGAAACACAAATTAATCATTTGACAGTTTTATTCAAAATATTTGCACGACAGAGGTTTATACGGTCACTTAAAATAGATATATTATGACTCAAGCATGGCTCCGTACGACACATTTCGTACCGCTGACTTACAATTATGATGCACATAACAACCCCGAAGTATATAATTGACATGCCGACTTCACACCGTCGGGAATCTTGTCGGCGTGTTGTGGCTTCACTGAGATATGTTTTGGTGCATTTGCCCTCTGTCGGTGTCGACGGCTGGCACGGTAAGCTTGCCCTGGCGCCGCTGCTGCCCGCAGTGGCGTCTTCTCCTCTCACCATCGGCTACAGATGTGCCATCTGTAGCGCACAGCTGAAAACCAGCTTAGCAGCAGGCTCCACGACCGCGAGACTGGCGCTGGGAGCAGCAAACAGGCTTCCGACCTCCAGAGCAGTCGCAGTTGTTGCAATTGCAGCGCCCGTCCTCACAGCAGTCTCCACGGCGACAGCATGCGCCATTCTTGCAGCAGCAGCCGGGTTTCTTGCCTCCGGAGCAGTCGCAGTTGTTGCAGTTGCAGCGCCCGTCCTCACAGCAGTCTCCACGGCGACAGCACGCGCCATTCTTGCAGCAGCAGCCGGGTTTCTTGCCTCCGGAGCAGTCGCAGTTGTTGCAGTTGCAGCGCCCGTCCTCACAGCAGTCTCCACGGCGACAGCATGCGCCATTCTTGCAGCAGCAGCCGGGTTTCTTGCCTCCGGAGCAGTCGCAGTTGTTGCAGTTGCAGCGCCCGTCCTCACAGCAGTCTCCACGGCGACAGCACGCGCCATTCTTGCAGCAGCAGCCGGGTTTCTTGCCTCCGGAGCAGTCGCAGTTGTTGCAGTTGCAGCGCCCATCTTCGCAGCAGTCTCCACGGCGACAGCACGCGCCATTCTTGCAGCAGCAGCCGGGTTTCTTGCCTCCGGAGCAGTTCGCAGTTGTTGCAGTTGCAGCGCCCGTCCTCACAGCAGTCTCCACGGCGACAGCACGCGCCATTCTTGCAGCAGCAGCCGGGTTTCTTGCCTCCGGAGCAGTCGCAGTTGTTGCAGTTGCAGCGCCCATCCTCGCAGCATTCTCCACGGCGACAGCACGCGCCATTCTTGCAGCAGCAGCCGGGTTTCTTGCCTCCGGAGCAGTCGCAGTTGTTGCAGTTGCAGCGCCCATCTTCGCAGCAGTCTCCACGGCGACAGCACGCGCCATTCTTGCAGCAGCAGCCGGGTTTCTTGCCTCCGGAGCAGTCGCAGTTGTTGCAATTGCAGCGCCCGTCCTCACAGCAGTCTCCACGGCGACAGCACGCACCATTCTTGCAGCAGCAACCAGCCTTCTGACCTCCAGAGCAGTCGCAGTTGTTGCAGTTGCAACGTCCGCCATCGCAACAATTTCCGCGGCGGCAGCAGGTGCCATTCCCGCAGCAACATCCTCCTGTGGCAGCGGAGCACTTGCAGTTGTTGCAGTTGCAGCTTCCGTTGTTGCAGCATTCACCAGGGCGGCAGCAGGTACCATCCTTGCAACAACAGTCTCCCTCCTGGTCGCAGCATTTGCCGTTGCAGTTGGCGCAGGAACACTCGCCATCTTTGCAGCAGTCTCCTGTTGTGCAACATGTTTTTTCGTCGCAGCAGCTGCTACCCTTTCCAGAGCAGCGGTTACAGTTGCAGTTATCACATGAACACTTTCCATCCTTGCAGCAATCTGCAGTGGCGCAGCAGGTCTTTTCTTTGCAGCAGTTGCAGCCCTTTCTGCAGTTGCATTTGTCGCAAGAACATTTTCCATCCTTGCAGCACTTGTCTGTCTTGCAACATGTTCCCTCCTTGCAGCAGTTGCCTGCCCTCAGGCACATGCAGTTGCAGTTGGTGCAAGAACATTTTCCATCCTTGCAACACTTGTCTGTCTTGCAACATGTTCCCTCCTTGCAGCAGTTGCCTGCCCTCAGGCACATGCAGTTGCAGTTGGAGCAAGAACATTTTCCTTTCTTGCAGCAGTTGTCTGCCGTGCAGCATGTCCCCTCCTTACAGCAGTTGCCTACCCTCAGGCATATGCAGTTGCAATTGGAGCAGGAACATTTTCCGTCCTTGCAACAGTCTCCAGAAGCGCAGCAGTTTCCTGCTCTGCAGCAATTGCCCGCAGCACCACAGGGTGCCAGGTCTGAAAAAAATCAACAGCTCTAGTCATCTACCTGGTGGCCATAGATTACGTGGACTACTTCGCCGTAGCCTCAGCACATTGATATCGCTGTTTGCCCCCGCCTGAAAATGTAAACGTTTTCCAGACGAGGGATTCCCATGGCACCCCTAAAATTTATATTTTGCAGGAACCACGCTTATCTCCCTCCTCGGTGGAATTTGGGTCTCGGCTAAGGATCGTCCAATTCATTCATTTTTGAGAGATCAGTGTTCAATCTCACAGAGTTGCGTTTGTAACAGTAAGAGCGGGATCAACTTACTCACGGAAACAAACTGTTTTTTAAAAGCATGCAGAATTGTTCCGCGAATTGTGATCACCGAAAGTGTGCTCCTATTTTGAGTTCTCGATGCCCGTGCAAGAAAGTAATTGGAAATCAAATTTCATAAAACGGTTCAGAGATCCAACTTCCGCAGTGTCCTCAAAATTTCAGACAACATTTTGCTCACATCCTTAAACTCCGCCTTCAGAGTTATCTGTACAACTTTTTATCGTCTGCATGCAACGCAGTGTCTTGCCATCATTGTTTGTGAGTCAAAGCTTTTTTCCCAAGTCGTATGATTAATGATAGTTCTAAATTGAATTTCTTGCGGACTTGAAGCTTTTTGAAAACGGCTGGCCCTGCCAAAATGTTATTTACGCTCCATCACAATGCAAAGCTAAAAGCCGGGCCAAAACTAATTTCCTTCAAACTGTGGCGTCTTCTGTGCTGTCTGCATAAAACTTCTCTTGGCCTGGTCACGTGATAACCCTCAGACATGCCTGTTAGTACCAGCATGATGAGAATAGGGATTCCACCTTTTGACCGTGTCAATGTGCTAATATGAAAACGCTGCATAGTTGTAATTAGCAGCAATTATTAGCATCAGGGGTCCGTCCAGTGCGGAAAATTACCAATCATTTTTAATGACTGGGTTCAGAATGGGTCAAGAGGTCACGATTTTCTGACTTCACCATGCTGCCAAATGTGTTTTGGACTCATTTACCTTCACTATCTGAATGGTGGAAATCATTTTACAACCTGCAGGCTACAGGTTGCTTCGCAAATTCACCTCAGTAAATTTCCTTCCAAAAAAACTCAAAGTCAGTGTTGAAAGTGGAACACTTTGTCCGGTAAGTTAGATACACTAATTTTAAAAGACAAAAAATGACTTACCAGCAGTGCCTTCCTTCTCAGCCATGTCTTTTCCGCGGATGCCTTCGCTGGTGAGCTGTGATGAAGCGTCGCCTTTGGAAGCGCTGGAATACGGATGTTTCCTTGGGAGACCCCGAAGTCGATGTGTCTGGAAGTGCCCGCCACCCGTGTCCTTATAGCCGCGCTTAATCTGGCCGCCGTGACGTCATGTGCCCGCAGGTTGTGCCGTGTGCAGACTCGTGTCGGCTGCAGCAGTGGCGTGTGCAGCAGGGCGCGTGCGGTGCAACCGACGATTTTGTGCCGTGTGAAGTGTGGCGTAGTCGCGAGAAATGCCACAGCCTGCCGTAAACTCATCATGCACTTTGTTTAAAGAGCCTCTCGCGGGGCAGCCCAGGCTCGTGATACGAAATGCACTGAGGGGCACCAGCGGGGGGGGGCTGTACTTGGTGCGGGTGGCAGTCTGACCTAAGGTTATATTACTTTTGCCTGGCTGGTGGGTGAAGTTAAGACGGACGGAAAATGGCACAATTTGATATTTCTGTTCGCACATAGTGTGATGGATATTCTACGAGGAGACTCATCAAATGCTCCCAGAACATTTTGTATTTTTGGATTCCGTAGTGACAGTGCTTCGACGTATGCTTCGCACTGGTACGCTTATTTTTATCCCGCATAATTTTGTTCCGAAATGACTTGAAAAAGGCAGCGTACAGCGGTGCCGTACTGAGTAAAACTGTTTCCTGATATTTTGTGCATATTTTCTGTGACATTCAAGTCCAGGTCATGTAAGCTCAGGCCGCTTGGCCAAGTGACCTCACCTCCAAAAATGTTCCAGATGGTAACATTGAGAGTATGGTGGGTCCATTGATCTGAGTTTCATAGCTCTTATTAAGGCCACCCGTGAGCAGAATGTGTAGGTGCGGGGTATTTGTATATCGAAGACCTAGGCTCATGTTCGCTCTATGACCTCCATTGTAACACTATGGAAACATTTTGAAATGAGCGTTTCTCACCGCATTCGTCCCAGAGAAACTTCAGAATTTATTTTTGTTTATGTCTTTATTCATACTAATAAACAAGCTTACAACCCACTAATACGTGAAGTCACAGGTTTAAACTGCTGCAGGTTCTAAGATATGAAATGAGTAAGTAAAACATGCAAACCATCACAAAACATAAATACGTGCGCACCATAAGATAATGAAATGGGTTTGCTACAATATGTTTTTTTCATCGTCCATCTAAAACAAGAGAAATTGGAGTATAATGGATCCTTTTCGGGGTACACGCTGGTATGGGTGTTACATTTTCAACGTCAGGATCATTTCAATAACGTTTTATAATCAATGACGTTTCAAAGCAATGGGCGAATTCCAACATCATGTATTCGTGACCAGCAATTGGCAACTGGCATAATAACTTTTGGCTACACAAAGAAAGCCTTCATTTTACCTTAATATTTTGGACTTTGGTCACTTCAAGTCGGAGATACCAATACCAGAGTTTCACAAAATGTGGCTTTAGAATTGTATTTTAGATTTTTTTCTTCAAATTTTCATCATGCAAAATTCAAGTATAGTAAAATCACTTATTGAGAAAGATCAGCAATGGCAGACTAAAGATAGACAGTAACGGGACGAAACATAACTTACTTTTTCCTTTCACATATTCTCATCCATTTCACGGCTTCTTTTATCACATTTCAGGTTTCTTGATGTTGGTTTCTGTCTTCGGTTTGCATTTCATGTTTGAAACTATGGTTTCGTAATGTATTTCAAAAGCCAATTTGAGTTAATCGCAGTCTTGTCATTTCCTTTTCTGTTATCGTTACACGTTTTTGTCCTGGACCATAAGCTTTTTACGAAACACGAAATGTCCTGAGCAGTGGCGAATCCAGGACAACTCTTCGGGGGGAGCTAGGGGCCTCAAGCCTCCCCCGCCATGACCTCCGAACAGCCTCCGGATATGCATTAGCTATACGTACTCTGACATTTCAGCGGGGGAGGAGATGGTCTTGAGCCTCACTAGCCCCCACTTGTATCGACCCCTGGCCCTGACAGATACCATCTCAGCTGCCGCCAATAAAGACGGAATCTAATGTTACAGTTAGCACAGGAAGTCTTCTGTGCCACTGGCTGACCCTGTTGATCCCAAATTCGTCTGCCGCATAGTGCGAAGGGCACCCAAACGAACAGAACTCACGTGATGAAGTCATCGTGACTTTCTTCTGAAAAAGGTGCTTTCAATTAAAGGGTTAGCCAGGCGCACCTCTCCGCGCCAACAACGGCGGTTTCATGTTAATCCCAAAACCTAAAGTATGGCAAGTCGCGGCAAGCCCTGCTAGGAAACTGAGGTAACTTAACCCTCGCCCCATTGGGGGTGTTTGAACAGCCCCCTTGAGTGTGCCGCGAAGCTTCGCCGTAGTTGGCACACTTTTTCCTTCATCAATTCCTCAACTTTCTCCAAAAGTTTAAGGTTGGGTCATCTCAGGTCATGTCACTAGTGCACCAAACTTATGCCACATAATGTGCCCTCCGAGTACTACAGCATATATTCCGGGATTTTTGATATCGATGACTTAGGGTCAGGTACGGATCATGACCTTTCCATTGAAAATATATGGGTAAAACAGGAAATGAGCTGTATTTATGTAGATGCAGCTGAGAATACATTTGTATTCTCCAAATCGTAGTATTCTGGGCCCCTTTCCAGGTTCATGTTGCAATTTTTGACCTGTGACCTCTGAGAGTTCATCTAGGGCTATTTAAGCAGTTTTCAGACGTGTGTCAGTAACTTTGCAGGAAATGATGATACAGCGTATACTTTGATACCATTAAGTTTGGATTTCTATTGAGAGTCGATTGATATGAATTTCTGCTATGCTAGGTTGAAAAGTGACCTTGGCCTGACCTGAGTTTAGATCATGTTTGTATTTTGATCTAGCTTAGTCATATGATACATAATTGGATTTACCGTGACAGGAGGAATCGAATGCAGCCAAAAAATTGTTCTGACTCAACTTCGTCAGGCGCCAGAGCCCAAAAACACTACCCTATCATGCAACCTTCTTTGACCTGTCATGACCTCAATATTGACCTGAGTCAACAAGTGACTGATACAGTTTTTCCATGAATTTTATGGACTATCCACCAGCGTTGGCGTTTTTTGCTATCCCGCATAGGAGCCGAGTTGGGGCGTGGGGGGTGTTTGAACACCACCCATCGTGACGAAGGTGGCTCGGAGGCCCACCGGCTCACAGGCCCGCAGGTGTTGAGCTAGGGTAAACCATATGATTATTGCTAGTATTGTTAACCATATGATTATTGCTAGTATTGTTAACCATAAAATACTGAATAAAGTAGTGATCCATAAACATGTGTAGAGCTTGTCCAAAAACCAGTGTATGAAATACATTAGAGTATGCAATTCAAGTCTGGATATATTGGTCTTCTTTCCGAGCAATCCGCCGAAGTAGGTGTTAACCCTATTTCCAACGGGCTCCCGGCTCCCCCTATTTCTAACAGGGGGACAGATTCTGCCCCCTAAGGTCTCGAAATCTATCATGCCGATTTTAAAAATTCAAAATGCAATCGATTTCTCTTGCGCTCAACTCCATTTTGAAGAAAAGAAGATTTCACAATGTTGAAAATTGAGAGTAGAAGGGTTCAAAATATACATAATTTCTACCTTTTTTAGATTATCCGTAACTCTTGTCTCTTCGGCTTGATTTTCACGAAACTAGTATGGATTGACAGAAAATTGCTTGAAAATGGTCGTATTTCTCAATTAGGCGAAATTCAAAATTCAAGGGCAGTTCTAGGGCCAGAAATTTGGGAGGAATTATATTATTTTTTCTCATGTTTTCTTTTTTGTAGAAATGCACACCAGGTACAGTATGATATCTTTGATGTCAAGCAAAGTGCTCAAATGTCAAAAAAGGTCAGAGGCGGATTCAGGGAGGCAAAATAGTGATGTCAGACAGAAATTATCCCGCATTTTTGGTATGGCTACTTTTCAAATTACCCCGCCTTTATCCACCCCTGCCCGACCCGAGGGACACTCCTGGATCACCCTATGGATGAATTGGGTCCATTTGATGTTAGGACTAAATGTATATATACGATGCTTTGCCCCATTCAATGCAGACACAACACTAAAATACGTCTGAAAGTTAGTGAACCCCCTAATTATGGTAGCTGAGCACACCTATGATATCCTATTATCATATAGTACACATATGGGATCAATACATCCTTATTTTTACACCTCCCGTCCATTCTGTAGGCCGTTTATTCACTTTGGAAGAGTTCGAATGGATATCATATGGACCCCCATTTTGAGCTCCTGGAACCGCCTATGACCAAAATTATATCAAAGTATACATCAACTGTCATCCTAAATATCAGTAAGAGCATTCAAACTTTAAAACTGTCGCCAATTTGTAACAGACAGCTTTATTGTAGGACAAGCGCAACGCAGGCGACAATGCTCGGCTTCTGGATAAACCCCCAAATTAGCGAGCCATTGCTCTGTCTCTGGCACATATATATTTTCAAAATTTTCAGGGAACACGCGCTATTTATTTCTAGGAAAAGTGACAAAATTTCAAGAGCCTATCTCAAACAGTTTCGGAGCTTCTATGGAAAAACCTGAGGGGTGGGCAGAATCTGACCCCCTGTTGGAAATAGGGTTAAGTCACTCCCAGATTCCAGTGAAAAGATAAAACCCTACAAACATTCACCAGAAGCGAGATTGACAGCAGGGAAGTAAGATGGAACCAATAGATGAGTGTTATTTGAACAGCCAAAGTTGAAGTCGTATCATGCTCTAACACGCGCCCCGCTGGGGTCCCTGGCATGACGCGCCCCGCTGAGGGTCGTTTTTCGCCCCCATTCGTATCTCATTCCCCACGAAAGCTAAAGGAAAATTACGGGCGTTGTTCGAAAGCTCTTGACAAGACGAAGCTATTTTATACGAAGAATTGTTTATGTCAGGTCAATATTGGGGTCAGCAGAGGTCAAAGAAGGTCCCATAGGCTTACAACACAGCAGTGTACGTTTCTCTCTCTAGATCTGCCCTCAGGGGAGCTAGAGCAAATATTTATGCATCATTGGATTCCTCTCATCGCGGCAAATCGAATGATGTATAATATGACCTTGCTAGGTCAAATAGTGAAAATGACCTGACCTCGAGCTAGGTCAGGGTCACAGAGTGACCTGGTATGGTCATGTTGCATATCAATCGACTCGCTGTGACAATATAAGCTTAATGCAAGCAAAATAGGAGCTTTATCTCAATTCAGTTAGAAGTTATTGGCAAAACAATCACTCTATGCTCCCGTGATCTGACATGACCTTTCAGAGGTCAGATGCTCAAAAACTCAACTTGATGGTCAAGATCGTGGTAAGAATAGACGTTTGAGGATTTTCAGCTTTATCTATCAAGTATTTACTGAAAACGAGCCCGTTCTATTTTTCACCATAGACTTATAATGGGGGTGACCAAAAAATTGACCCCACCTTAGGTCAAAAATATCAAAATTCCGAGATAGCAGATTTGTAGACCCTATTGACCTTATCATATTGTGGAAGTTTCAAACTGATCGGTTCGCTGATGTTTCCTGGGCGCCGCTTAAAACTCGTGATTTTAAGTTTTGAGGTCGGGTCACTTGACCTTGAATGGCTCCTTCACCTGACATGACCTTAACTAAAAATTTGGTCAGATGTGTAAAATTGATCAGGGATAAGATACTGTATGTTTCGTTGTTCTGCGTCTCTTCGTTTTTGAGCGATCTGTGGAAAACCAGGAGGGGGTGTGAATTTCGCCCCTAGCGGGGCGCGTGTTGAGATACGGAAATGACTACGAAAAACGAAATCTGGATGTAACTGAGTACCTATATCTGCATCATGCTCACTCAAGCACATAAGGAACACAACTGAGCTTACAAATGCACTTGCACGCACGCACGCACTCACTCATCGGAACAATCAATCTTTCCATCTTCATACACTCACTACGCACAATGTGCATAGTGCATTGCACATACATGCGTACATTTTTATACGCATGCGCGCGTGTCAGTAGGTATGTCACGCCCAAGGTCATTGCGGGTTATCGATGATATGGTCATTTGGTTGATAGATTTTGCAGCAGTGCTGCGCCGAGGAACATGATCATAAGTTGACATGTTTAATGGCCTGCCTTTTCGAATCCTGGGTGTAAAATGGAGCTAATACACTGCGATAATATATTTGGGCACATCCCTTCATCAGTCAGCATAATATGAAAGGTAAAATCACAAACTACTGGTTATAGTGTAGCGAGCAATGTATTAGCTCATTTTCACATCCATAATTCGAGCGGGCAGGCCCTTAAACTTTTTTAACTTCGGAACTTTTCACATATGACAGCCAAAATTCGGGATGTTCGGACCCCTTCCCCCTTGGTCAGAAATAGTCAGAGAACGACTGATCACTCTCCCACTTCATCAGAATTCATCAGGAATTATCAGACCCCCTCTCCTGAGCAAAACTATTATCCACTTCAAAAACACTTGGAATTCGTCTCGTCAACATCGGTGGCTACGTCAAGATCGGCGATGTAATACGGTTAAAATACGCCCATGAAAGAGCGATTGGTCTCAGAACTGTTTGTCGATTATTGAGATATAATGCACCAGTGCAGTCAAACACGGACACGAGTTACGAGCATTCTGGAAGAAGACTGTAAGGAAAAATCGAGTCCAAAGAAGTGCCACTCTCAACGGCACGACCCACCCTCAGGGCCCCTGAGTCCAATTTTTGTTATTGAAACTGAGGAGCGCATAGTGTTGTAAGCGCCTGCGAAAACGGACAGAATACTGGAAAGTCTACTTCATTGCAAACCTACTTAAAGTTATAGACAATTCTTTGGAGTATCTGTTGCCGATGTTTATTCCTTTCTACGCTTCTGGTTCGTCCCACATATTACCGCAAAGTCACATATACTTTCGCGTGCGTGAAACCGACGTTTTGCGTTGTCGTAGACAAAACTTGAAGAGCTTCGCCACGCAAAACGTCATGCGACAAGTATTACATTATTTGTTGTCAAATATAAGCTTGTTTTGTTCTTTTCTATGTTGAGATAGAACTGCATGCGACATCCCACATACTTATTGATTTCTGCCTCTCGAAACACAGCGGTGAATTTATATTGTATTCAATTAAAAACATATTCTACCAATAGTCTTATACTTTTGCGATCAAAAGTGAACTATTCAATTCTGAGACCAAGTTGAAGCCCAAAGCATTCTGAACAATGGCTTTATCGATTCTGTTCTGCAAAAGTTGTATATTCGCCAGCGAGATCACGTTGGAGTGCCTTTATGGAGTGCTGTTATGAAGTGAGTGAACGGAAGAATATATATATATATATATATATATATATATATATATATATATCCATCTATAATGAAGATGGCGGTGCAACAACATCTGAGGCAACGGAACGCCAGCACGTTGCGCCGTGAACTAAAAGCGTTTATGTGTTTTGCCAGTCGGGTGAATTGTATGCCTGAAGGACTGTCGTAGCCTCTTGAGAGGGTATTACATCAACTAGAAGTAAAAGCAGGGCTTGGTTGTTGGACATGGAACAGTTTATAATCACTTTTTATGATACTGTTTATGTTCGGCGGCAGTTTTGCGCTGGTTTAGATTTGAAGAAATATTTGCAAGTATTAAGATTTGCTGTAAGGTGTACAATTTATCATTTTGCACAGTTAGTCGCTGAACAGATTAATAACTGTTGTGACGTTTCTGTGCACCTATGTTTCCAAACATGCGTTTTAGACATTGGTCTCATAGACAAAGTCTCTGCCTGCCACTGGCTTTAGTTTGACGCTGGCCACTGCCTCTCATTCAGATCCAGAACTACCGACTACGCTCAAGCAGTGTGAGCACCCAGATGTAGCCAGTCCTCTGAATGTTGTCGTGGAAGGCAAGATGACAAAAACTGGAACAGACCTACACACGCTTTTCAATAAATAGACGCTTTTGACTATCAGTGAGCATTTGCAATGGAGTACCATGAACTATTAGCCTGTGCTTAGGGCTAATCAATCTGGTCCAGGGTCTAGAGAAGTCAACCTCGATAAACACTGCTCATGTCTTCCCACGATACAACTTTGCGAACTCGGCGCGGCCGACAGAGGTGCCCACGGCACAAACTGGCCTGACCGATGTTTTGGTGCTCGGTTTTGCCCACGACACAACCAGCGGGGCAGGCTCGCGTTGGCGTAGCTGGCGACCGCCACACGGTACAAATTCTAGTGCTGCCCAGTTCCCCGCACGCCTGTAATAACACGGGGATATGGCTGTCCGGTACAATTTTTCCGGAATGTGCGCAGTCAGAAATTGAATCTGTGGTCACTTGAACTGTTGTTGATGTTACAAGCAAGCAATCCACTAGGGCAAAACATTGGTGAAGTTTGGTGGATGATAATGTGTATTTAGCGCGCTACTAAAGGGGTGTCCCACTAAAGGGAGAAACCACTATTGGCATATTTAATTTCACTCAAAGCTCTCTAAAAACTTTATGCAAGCTATAAAGTTCAAAGTAAAGGAATACCTTATTTCAAACCCTGAAGGAATACCTTCCATATGGTTCCAGTAATCTGATTGGTCCTCAGCACTAAGCCCCGCCCACTCACAGAAAATGCCTTGCTAGCGAGGTAACCAGCCTGCAATATGCCTGTTTGGTGGTGCGACAAAGCTGGCGCAACACATTCGTTTCATTCGAGCACAACTAAGTCAGAAATTCACCTCCATGAAGAAGGTATTCGCTTATTATGAGCTATATGTTATATCATAGTTATAAGGTCTCGGGTACTTCCTCGCTTATTCTATTGATGTTTCTATGTTTATTGGGCTGACATGTCTGACATGTCCGTTTTACAGTGAGTCTATGTTCGAGGTTTGTGGTTTCACTGATTATTAAAACTTATTTTGATATCGACAGAAATCGTTAGAAAAGAGGAGATATTTCTGTTTTTAGCGTATGTGTGGAAAAGGTAGTGTCATGATTATCAGAACTCTTTTGTTCATAAATCATTCTATTTTAGAATTTGGAAAAAGTAGTCCATTTCCGTTAAGTCAAAAAGTTCAATCTAGCGTGGTTTTGGTCCTCGGATGGATTTTACTGCTGCAATCATCACCGGCTATTGAGATGCCATGATTGCACCAATCCTACTGTCTCGCCAGATTTTGTTAATGCTGTCCAGGATGAAGCATGAAGTTTTTGTTCTAGATATTCGGGGTTGTTATAGTAGATATGTATGCTTTTTGTCGTCGCTACACTGGGTTTTTGCGGCTGCTGGTTCGTGCCGGTTTTAACCATTTCGTTCATAATTTCTTTGGTTATAAGTGGGAAGTTCATAGATTAATAAACGCATTTTTAAGATGTTTTACTCCCCCTCCCCCCATGTAACGCTTGTTAACCCTTGGGTGGATCCCGTCCTCAGAAATTAACCAACGCTGGATCAAGACCTTCTGAAAAATAGAATATTGAATTTTCACAATAATTTCACCAACACTGACATAAACCTGAGCTTTGCGAGAATTACATACCTAAGACATGCAATTGAAAGGTCATTTTAAGCCATCACAACGTGATGGGTTTCAGTCCACCCGCACATGCAGGCGCTGGCGCACGCAGAGGGGGGGGCAAGGGGCCATGCCCTCAAATGGCGAAATTTTGACCGATTTTCTTATAAAAAAACACTATGTTCTTACGATTTTCCCGAGTTGCCCCCCCAAACGACGCTCCTTCGTCCGCCCCTGCACGCAGGAATAGCGCATGCGTGTGGAAAATGTTTGTAGGGTCGGTATTGGGAATATAGATCGGGTCCCAAACGATAGGTCCCAATGGATTCAGAAAGTGGTCTGGCACACCATTTGCTGAGCTTCCACCAAGATCTAACCTTTAACTGATGGTTTCAGATTCTTGCGACCCGGTGCCATCATATTTCACCCTACAAAATGGGGGATGATTCCCTGGCATTCGTTCAGACTACCTGTTTGAGATGAACAATTTGAACCAGTATCCTGTCAGATGTAACTGTTTAGCGGAATGTTTACTACAATTTTATGCAAATTCTTTGTCAGCTCAGAGAAATTGCACATTGAGGTCAGAACCGTTGCTACATTTTTAACAGAAAAGTCCGATATGTATGCACGACTCTGAGGATTTTAGGAACGCACTAGAAAAACTACATTGGAAGTTTCCGCTCTAAAACGGTGAGTACGTCCAGTTTTTTTTTGCTCCACTTTACTTGCAGTCGAGCCAGCCTACATTTAGTAATAAACAATATCCCCCGATGTTTGGTTCGTGGAGCAAGGAACCAAGTCCGAGGAGCTTGTTTATCGGGAGGGAACAGTCTTGTCCCAGGTATAAGGAAATCTGGATAAGGGATTTGAAGGGGTTTTTGTTTATCGGGAAGGGAAGGGCATACCGCACGTGCATATGTGTCTCCTGCATTCTTCTGTGTAAATAATTTTAGTTAAGCTTCGCTAGCGTCCCAGCTACTCCTTTATCTGGAGATGAAGTCCTTGTTTCTGGGCACCTAACACCGGCCTTTGTTTCATATTGTTTCAAGTCCGCCCCTTCCCTTATCGTGTACGTGGCCAGTTTTCTCGAAGGCCATCGGCACAAGGGCGTCTGTGGGCACTGCGTCGCATCGGACAGATAGAAGTCGTCCCTCACTTGGTTCGTCATCGGCTTCTGATACGTATTCCGGGTAAAGCATTTGCGATGTGCATTTGCAAGCACTGACCACAAATTGAAATTCTAGATAGAGGTCATCATAGAGCAATATTTTATGTTCCTAACCATGCGGCTTCGTTTAAGTCTCATTTTAAGAGAGAGAGAGAGAGAGAGAGAGAGAGAGAGAGAGAGGAGATCAAGGCTGACCTGTGGCAGCCTTTTCCGCGGCCGCCTCCTACCCAGGAGATAGCGTTACACTGGGGAATGTGCGCCGCAACAGTGGCCGGCGTCCCTGTTTGCGGATGCACAGACCTGATCGGCCTTTAACCCTCGCCCCACCGGGGGCCATCGATGGCCCCCTAAGGTTTTTCCGGGATAGCAGAAAAACGACGTGGCGCAGCACCGCGGTTGAGGGCTCTACCTCTCACTGCATCATTTTCCCATCATCCCTGAAATTTTTTACCCCGGGTCACCCAAGGTCAGGTCACCAGACGAAGTCAACCAAGGTCACCTCACTTCAACTTTAGAGCTCTGTAAGAGCTGCATTTCAAAGTCGATCGATTTGAAACTTCCTACACTTCATGACCCCTCTAGGGTCTGCAAGGTGTATATCCGAGATTTTTCGATTTCGTGCCCTGAGGTCAGGTCGCGAGGCGACCTCTCCCATTGGAAAAGCATGGGGAAAAGCTGTTTCATGATATAAAAGCCTCAAAAATGATTGCAAATACTCAGACTGCTCAGAACAGCGTTTTTGGACACCCTTTCACGGATCCCAGGGGTCATATTTGCCCTTTGACCTTTCCAAGGTCATCCAAGGTCACCAGAGGTCAAAAACAGTATTTTGACAATAACTTTTGACCTAATTAAGCTAGAGCGGAGAAACAAACACCATCGTGTTTGTCTTGTCACTGGCTTTCATTTGATATACGGCAAGGTCACTTTTTGACCTTTCGTGACCTCAGGTCATATTAGGTCACGAGGTGACCTCTGGAGGTCAAACCATTGGCGGGAGGTCTTTACGTTCCACATAGCGGAAAAAGAACTGGCAATTTTCTATCAAATGTACTTTACCAGTTCTCAATAGCTCTAATGACATAAGAGTTATGCCCAGTTTGCTTAATCATTGCATATCTGAGTGAAAATAGCCGATCTTGACCTAATTTGACCTCTGGAGGTCAAACCATTGACCTGAGCACTAAAAAAATGTGAAGTAATTTCTTACTGAATTCACGCGAGCTTTCTATTGCACTTTGCAGATTTGCGCTAACGCCCATATTTTCGGAGTTAGAGGGGGACCATCGATGGCCCCCCGGTGGGGCGAAGGTGGCGCCGGACCCCCGGTGGGGCGCGGGTTAAAGTGATCCACCGGTCCGGTCTCTCGCCCGCAGCCCTCATGTGAGGGTTCGGCCTATGCCGGGCGCTGCGGCTTGGAGAGACTGGAGCAGCCTATGGCCCGCCGAGTGCGGTGCCGCTGTCCCGTAAGGGTGCCGGAAAATGGAAACTTCCGCTCTGTACATAGTGTGAGTGCGTTGTATGAATGATACTAGCAACTAACGCAAAGTCTTCCTAGGAAAGGGAACGCAAAAAAGAATATATTCTGTCACGGGCTCAAGGATAGCAAAGACATTGTGATTCACATGCCGCCCACAGTTTAGTTGCTAGTCAAATTGTGGCTGATTCTGATGCCTGGTAGACAGTCTGATGCCTGGGTCACACCCAATTTGGGTCCATTCTCAGAATTGTAAAGCATTTGACTGGCGTTGGTAACAATTTGGCCATCAAGACTTCGTTAACACAATAATTATCTATGTTCGAATGAATCCAAGTCGCGAAAACGCCTGAACTTTGATGACCTCTACATCTGACCTCAAGCGCTGCTCCGGACTGAAATTTTATGTGTGACGTTCTTTCATATGGTCTTACAGGTGCACCAATTTTCATAGCATTCTGAGGGGGTCGGGTACGAAAATGTCATTTTTTATCGATTTGACGCGGAATAACCCAGATGCTAGAACCCAAAAACTCTACTCAAAATGCCACCTTCTTTGACCTTTCATGACCTCAATATTGACCTGAGCCCAAAGTGACTGATAGGTATAGTTTCTTCATGAATTTGTATGAGCTATCCACCAGCTTTCGCGTTTTTTCGCTATCCCGCACAGGGGCCAAGTTCCAGGGGGTGTTCAAACACCCCCGTCCCACCAGGGCGAAGGTGGCTCGGAGGCCCACTGGGGTGCGGGTTAAATAACTTAATTGACTTGTTTCTATTTCAGGTTTCAAGTTAGGAAGTTTTCCGATGACCCTTTACTTGGGGAGCTTCGATAATTTTTAGTTATCCATCCTTACATCGATATGAAAACTTGGACCATATGAAAATAAGCAACGAGATGTGGTCACTAATGGGTCAAATCTCAATACTTTTCAGGTGGGCGTTTCTCCCCCCTTTTTGGATTGTTTGTTCTGCGGCCTCTGTGAAGTATCTTCGCGTCATGCTGGTAGAACTATGATCTTGACGTACTTGCTTATATCGGGCTTATGTGATTTTCCGATTAGCTGACAGCTTCGTTTGTACGACACGGCCATGCGGAACGGGCTTTGCAAGTTTCCTGTGAAAGTGCTGAATCTTCTCTGTTGTTGCTTTTGCTCCTTTGGCGCTTTAGTGGGGTTCTTTGAACTCTAGGCCTAACAGGTGCCTATTGGTTGCCTTCTGACGATGTGCCGTGGTACGTGTACCAGGTTTCGTTTGAAACGTCACCAGTGCGCTCTCCAGAGACGTGTGCAGTTGTACACGGCACTCAAGTCAACTCTTCATATTTTGCTCCGAACATTTCAACCAAGTTTTTGTGATCCAATAGCGCGTACATGAAGCCAAGAAGACATGAAATGCATTTATTAGATGAAACCTTTACAATCATGTGCTTTGAGACGAATTGATGGTACCATCGCCGCCGGGTAGGAATTTTAATGTGACATCATTACCGGCAAGGTAAGGAGCCATCTGTTCACTGTTGCCGCCAAAGGTGGAGGGCATCTCTGAGTCATCGTCGCCAGAGGTGCGGGGCGTGCGAACGTGTGTCGACAGGCAGAGGAACGTCCTGGTGTCGCCAGGCTACAATTTTAGCCTGAAAGGTCACGCTGAGGCTCTCGCTAGCAACAGAGGGAGAGAAGTAAAGGCAAATTATCGAACTTCTCTTTTTCCATATCATCGCGTACAGGCGATAGGCGTTTCATTTTCCGCGATGCACACGACGGTGCAGCATATTTCGTCTGGAAGAAAGCTGTACCCAAACATTACGGCATAGGCGGATTCAGGGTCGCCGATTTAGGGGAGGGACATCCGAACCAGGGGGACGCCAACTTTGGAGGCCGAAACCTATAAGATGGGCGCGAAATCATATCGTGGGGCGCGGCTACTTGCATCATGGGGGAAGTGAGCAGCGACATTTTAGAGGGCGCCATCGACCTTCCAGGGTCGCCGAGGGTCGATCGGGAGGGGGGGGCAAGAGTCCTCTCTCCTCTCTGGATCTGCATATACATTACGGCTTTCTTCTCGAAACGTATTTGCTGTGGCGAACGTTACTTTGAGCGGAAAGCGGCTCTGCTGCAGGTGTTAGATGGCACGGTTCTCTTCCAGACCGAAATTTACTACGAGAAGTATATGTACTAAATCAGTGGTTATAACTTTGTTTTACGACTGTTGTGGCCTTATACCTGAACGATTGTTAATGTGAAATGAAGGCAATTTGTGTTTCGGTCCTGTTCTGTTCTAATTTCTGCTCATAATCCAATAGCTTATTAGAATTGAACTATATCATGTGTATCGTCGGTTGCGTCTTATTAATCCCTTTCAAATGATATAAGAATATAGAAATTACACAAAACTTGGACACACGACCTTCTTCCTCACGGTGCTTAAACCGTTTAACATGATTTTTGGTTTTCTCTGGATGCTTCTTTAGGACCCATAGTCGTTGCTGAGCATGGTATAGGAATCTTGGGATGTGTTTTGTTAGAATATTATTTTATTGCCTGGTGTCGCGTGCAACAAGATTGGGGTGTGCCTGTTCTTAGGGGCAACGCCAGTATCTAGGGGAAAAGGCAATTGCCCCCAAACGGAAAAGCCGGGGCAAAACTATGTTTTGCCCCCAAGCGATCGACCTCCTTTTTCCCCGACTCATTTTAAGTTTATAGGCAACATTTGGTGCTTTAACTCCAACTTCTAACGGGACCAGTTAAGTTCAGTGAAAATATCGGGCCTTGATAGGAAAAAAGGACTTGAGCCATATTTTTCAGCCCGTGACGTTTTTTTGCTTCTTGCCTCAAACACCCGTACCGGGAAGTCATATTTAGCGCAATTTTGCGTTGCGCGACGTTTTTTTTTGCTTTCGACTTTGGTTTGCCCCTCCCAAACCGACCGGCTAGATCCGCCACTGGACAACGCTGACAACTAACTGGCACATTCACCTTGGGCTCTGAACAATAAATATTGTATGCTGTCGTTCGTTAAGCGAATAAATCCTGCCACGGGTCTGAGAGAAACGTGTTCAGTAAAGGAATGTTTTTCTCTTGGCTTGAAATGACTGGGTTAGGTTTGAGATGGACACAACAGATAAAATATATCGATTTATTACGACCATGATTTTTTGAATATTTCAAGGTACGGTTTGTACTCTCGTGTCTGAGTATAGTTTTTTGAAGACTGGTACACGTGCACTGTGAGTCTTCTAGTATTTAGATTTCACAAAGCTGTTGCATGAAAATTAATTCTGTTGGACGGCCTTCTTAGTCTCCTCATTGCTGGGTCGATTATGAAATACAAATTCATCATTTGACAGTTTTATTCAAAATATTTGCACGACAGAGGTTTATACGATCACTCAAAAAATATATATATTATGACTCAAGCATGGCTCCGTACGACACATTTTGTGCCGCTGACTTGCAATTATGATACACATGACAACCCCGAAGTATATATTGGACATGCCGACTTCACACCGTCGGGAACCTCGTCGGCGTGTTGTGGCATCACTGAGATATGTTTTGGTGCATTTGCCCTTTGTCGGTGTCGACGGCTGGCACGGTCAGCTGGCCCTGGCGCCGCTGCTACCCGCAGTGGCGCCATCTCTTCTCACCATCGGCTACAGAGGTGCCATCTGTAACGCACAGCTGAAAACCAGCTTAGCAGCAGCTTCCACGACCGCGAGACTGGCGCTGGGAGCAGCAAACAGGCTTCCGACCTCCAGAGCATTCGCAGTTGTTGCAGTTGCAGCGCCCGTCCTCACAGCAGTCTCCACGGCGACAGCACGCGCCGTTCTTGCAGCAGCAGCCGGGTTTCTTGCCTCCAGAGCAGTTGCAGTTGTTGCAGTTGCAGCGCCCGTCCTCACAGCAGTCTCCAGGACGACAGCACGCGCCGTTCTTGCAGCAGCAGCCGGGTTTCTTGCCTCCGGAGCAGTCGCAGTTGTTGCAGTTGCAGCGCCCATCTTCACAGCAGTCTCCACGGCGGCAGCACGCACCATTCTTGCAGCAGCAACCAGCCTTTTGACCTCCAGAGCAGTCGCAGTTGTTGCAGTTGCAGCGCCCGTCTTCACAGCAGTCTCCAGGGCGACAGCACGCTCCGTTCTTGCAGCAGCAGCCGGGTTTCTTGCCTCCAGAGCAGTCGCAGTTGTTGCAGTTGCAGCGCCCGTCCTCACAGCAGTCTCCAGGGCGACAGCACGCTCCGTTCTTGCAGCAGCAGCCGGGTTTCTTGCCTCCGGAGCAGTCGCAGTTGTTGCAGTTGCAGCGCCCGTCCTCGCAACAGTCTCCACGGCGGCAGCACGCGCCATTCTTGCAGCAGCAACCAGCCTTTTGACCTCCAGAGCAGTCGCAGTTGTTGCAGTTGCAGCGCCCGTCCTCGCAACAGTCTCCACGGCGGCAGCACGCGCCATTCTTGCAGCAGCAGCCGGGTTTCTTGCCTCCGGAGCAGTCGCAGTTGTTGCAGTTGCAGCGCCCGTCCTCACAGCAGTCTCCAGGGCGACAGCACGCCCGTTCTTGCAGCAGCAGCCGGGTTTCTTGCCTCCGGAGCAGTCGCAGTTGTTGCAGTTGCAGCGCCCGTCCTCGCAACAGTCTCCACGGCGGCAGCACGCGCCATTCTTGCAGCAGCAACCAGCCTTTGCCTCCAGAGCAGTCGCAGTTGTTGCAGTTGCAGCGCCCGTCTTAACAGTCTCGGCGAGCAGGTTTGAGCAGCCGGTTTTGCCTCGAGCAGTCGCAGTTGTTGCAGTTGCAGCGCCCGTCCTCGCAACAGTCTCCACGGCGGCAGCACGCGCCATTCTTGCAGCAGCAGCCGGGTTTCTTGCCTCCGGAGCAGTCGCAGTTGTTGCAGTTGCAGCGCCCGTCCTCACAGCAGTCTCCACGGCGGCAGCACGCGCCATTCTTGCAGCAGCAGCCGGGTTTCTTGCCTCCGGAGCAGTCGCAGTTGTTGCAGTTGCAGCGCCCGTCCTCACAGCAGTCTCCACGGCGGCAGCACGCGCCATTCTTGCAGCAGCAGCCGAGTTTCTTGCCTCCAGAGCAGTTGCAGTTGTTGCAGTTGCAACGTCCGCCATCGCAACAATTTCCGCGGCGGCAGCAGGTGCCATTCCCGCAGCAACATCCTCCTGTGGCAGCGGAGCACTTGCAGTTGTTGCAGTTGCAGCTTCCGTTGTTGCAGCATTCACCAGGGCGGCAGCAGGTACCATCCTTGCAACAACAGTCTCCCTCCTGGTCGCAGCATTTGCCGTTGCAGTTGGCGCAGGAACACTCGCCATCTTTGCAGCAGTCTCCTGTTGTGCAACATGTTTTTTCGTCGCAGCAGCTGCTAGCCTTTCCAGAGCAGCGGTTGCAGTGGCAGTTATCACATGAACACTTTCCATCCTTGCAGCAATCTGCAGTGGCGCAGCAGGTCTTTTCTTTGCAGCAGTTGCAGCCTTTGCTGCAGTTACATTTGTCGCAAGAACATTTTCCATCCTTGCAGCACTTGTCTGTCGTGCAGCATGTAAATTCCCCTCCTTACAGCAGTTGCCTGCCCTCAGGCACATGCAGTTGCAGTTGGTGCAAGAACATTTTCCATCCTTGCAGCACTTGTCTGTCTTGCAACATGTTCCCTCCTTGCAGCAGTTGCCTGCCCTCAGGCACATGCAGTTGCAGTTGGTGCAGGAACATTTTCCTTTCTTGCAGCAGTTGTCTGCCGTGCAGCATGTCCCCTCCTTACAGCAGTTGCCTACCCTCAGGCATATGCAGTTGCAATTGGAGCAGGAACATTTTCCGTCCTTGCAACAGTCTCCAGAAGCGCAGCAGTTTCCTGCTCTGCAGCAATTGCCCGCAGCACCACAGGGTGCCAGGTCTGAAAAAAATCAACAGCTCTAGTCATCTACCTGGTGGCCATAGATTACGTGGACTACTTCGCCGTAGCCTCAGCACATTGATATTGCTGTTTGCCCCCGCCTGAAAATGTAAACGTTTTCCAGACGAGGGATTCCGCATGGTACCCCTAAAATTTATATTTTGCAGGAACCACGCTTATATCCCTCTTCGGTGGAATTTGGGTCTCGGCTAAGGATCGTCCAATTCATTCATTTTTGAGAGATCAGTGTTCAATCTCACAGAGTTGGATTTCTAACAGTAAGAGCGGGATCAACTTACTCACGGAAGAAACAGTTTTTTTTTAAATCATGCAGAATTGTTCCGCGAATTGTGATCACCGAAAGTGTGCTCCTATTTTGGTTCTCGATGCCTATGCAAGAAAGTAATTGGAAATCACATTTCATAAAACGATTTAGAGATCCAACTTCCGCAGTGTCATCAAAATTTCAGACAACATTTTGCTCACATCCGTAATCTCCGTCTTCAGAGTTATCTGTACAACTTCTTATCGTCTGCATGCAACGCCTTGTCTTGCCATCATTGTTTGTGAGTCAAAGCTCGTATGATTAATGATAGTTCTAAATTCAATTTCCTGCGGACTAGAAGCTTTTTGAAAACGGCTGCCCCTGCCAAAATGTTATTCACGCTCTATCACAATGTAAAGCTAAAATCTGGGCCAAAACTAATTTCCTTCAAACTGTGGCGTCCTCCGTGCTGTCTCTGCATAAAACTTCTCTTGGCCTGGTCACGTGATAACCCTCAGACATGCCTGTCAGTACCAGCATGATGAGTATAGGGATTCCACCTTTTGACCGTGTCAATGTTCTAACAGAAAACGCTGCATAGTTGTGATTAGCAGCAATTATTAGCATCAGGGGTATGTCCAGTGCAGAAAATTAGCAATCATTTCTAACGCCTGGGTTCAGAATGGGTCAAGAGGTCACGGTTTTCTGACTTCACCATGCTGCCAAATGTGTTTTGGACTCATTTACCTTCACTATCTGAATGGTGGAAATCATTTCACAACCTGCAGGCTACAGGTTGCTTCGCAAATTCACCTCAGAGTAAAATTTCCTTCCAAAAATACAAAGTCACTGTTGAACATGGAACACTTTGCCCGGTGAGTTAGACACACTAATTTTAAAAGACAAATAATGACTTACCAGCAGTGCCTTCCTTCTCAGCCATGTCTTCGCGGCGGATGCTTTAGCTGATGAGCTGTGATGAATCGTCGCCTTTGTAAGCGCTGGAATACTGATGCTTCCTTGGGAGACCCCGAAGTCGATGTGCCTGGAAGTGCCCGCCACCCGTGTCCTTATAGCCGCGCTTAATCTGGCCGCCGTGACGTCGTGTGCCCGCAGGTTGTGCCGTGTGCAGACTCGTGTCGGCTGCAGCAGTGGCGTGTGCAGCAGGTGCGCGTGCGGTGCAGCCGACGATTTTGTGCCGTGTGAAGTGTGGCGTAGTCGCGAGGAATGCCACGGCCTGCCGTAAACTCAATCATGCACTTTGTTTAAAGAACCTCTCGCGGGGCAGCCCAGGCTCGTGCTCCCAAATGCACTGCGGGACGCCAGCGGTAGGGGGCTGCACTTGGGTGCAGGTGCCAGTCTGACCTAGGGTCATAATACTTTTGCCTGGCCGCTGGGTGAAGTGAAGACGGACGGAAAATGGCTCGTCGCACAATTTGATATTTCTTTTCGCATATAGTAGGGGGTGGGATATTCTACGAGCAGACTCATCGAGGCCTCCCAAAACATAAGGTATTTTTGCCACGCTTAGTGACAGTGCTTCGACGTATGTTTCGCCCTGGTATGCTTTTTTATCCCACATATGGATTTCCGGGGTGGCCGGAAAAATATAGCGTACAGCGGCGCCGTACTGAGTACAGCTCTTCCTGATACTTAGGGCTTGTTTTCTTTGAATTTCAAGTGCAGGTCATGTGAGGTCAGGTTGCCAGCCCAAGTGACCTCACCTCCAAAAGTGTTCCAGGTGGTAACAGTGAGAGTATGGTGAGTCTGTTGATCTGAGTTTCATAGCTCTTAGTTAAGTTTCCAATTACCGGAATGTGTAGCAGCGGGATATTTGTATATCGATGATCTAGGTTCATGTTCGTTCTATGACCTCCATTGTAACACTATGGAAATATTTTGAAATGAGCGTTTCCTCAGTATTTGCGTCTGAGATGAGCTTCAGAATTTATTATTATTTATTTACTTATTCAAATTCATCACCAACAAGCCTACAACCCACTGATAGGTGAAGTCGCGGATTAACACTACAGCGGGTTTATAAGATATTAAATGAGTTAGTAAAGCATACAGTCACATTAAACAGATATATACGTGCATCATAAAATACTAAAACGGGCTCGCTAAAATATGTTTTTCATCGTCCGTCTAAAACAAGAGAAAGTGGAGCAAAATGGATCCTTTGCGACGTATATGCTGGTATGGGCGTTAAATTTTCAACATCAACATTATTTCAATAACGTATGGGCGAATTTCAACATCATGTGTTTGTAACCCATTCCTGAGTTTGTAGCTGATAAATTGGCATGTGAGCTTTGGCACATCATATGAAGTAAGCAATTAACAACTCATCTAATAACTTTGGGCTAAACGAGACAGTTTTGGTTTTACTATCATTCTTTTTTGTCGCTGCAAGTCGAATGACACGCATGATGATTATACCGAGTCACTTTGGGTGACTGTGTTTGCCTAAGGTCGGGTCAATCTTTGAATTGGACCTAGCGTGGTAATATCGTTATCATAAGATTAACATTGACGATGTGATTTCAGTTTTTCCTGCATAATGACGGTATGTTGTTTGGATTGGAAGTTACGATCCAAATGAACGAGGGAAATAAACACCAACACTATCGATGATATGTGACCAGCCTCTTTGTTTATTAATAGTGGGTTAAAGGGAATGTGCCACCTTTATAACGTGATTGTAACTGAGATAGCCAAGTTGTAAAGCAAGTCGGAAAACCCGGTACTCGACATATAATTTGTCTTGGGCTCGAAATTTCCGTAGAGAAAATCTAAAAACTTACTTAAAATGTACCCAAAATGTACCCAAGGATCCAGCTGCCGTTGTCAGCTGTTGGCATGACATCATGCTGGCGTCACGAGGAGTGGTCAGCCTATTGAAGCCCTTTGAATATGGTAGTAGTTGCCAGATCATGACGTCATGTACAGGCAGATGTTTATTTCTTGCCCTAGAGAAACATTTTAAATATCAAAATATTGAGCTTACTGTACTTTCTTTATAACAATTACTTAAATAGTACCACAACATTTGCTATTTTATGTTTTGCTGCATTCCCTAGCAGGGCGTGCCGCGACTCGTGTAATTTTATGTTTCTGGTGTTAACGTAATGGTGCTGTTGTCGTTGGGATCGCGGTAGGGGCACGCCTGGCTGCCTTTTAAAATCGGGTGGTGGACCTTTCTAGAAAGAAGACTACACACCCGGTAGCCTGGGTAGCGTATCGTTTTTGACCTCGACTGGCCTCAATCTAAACCTGAACTGAACATGGTAGCCACTATCAATGTATGTTTCCAACCAATTTTCAAAAGCCATGGAAACACTTACATTGCCTCATAGGCCGGACAAATAGCGTCTAAATCGAGCCTCATCGATATTTTAGCCTGAATGTGTATGCTAAAATTTGTGATATCCAGTCACCTGCAGCGCTCTAGCTGTTAACCTGACCGGAATTGCATTCCATGGCAATGATAAAGACAATTCAAGCGTTTTGAGTGGCGTTGAGAAGACGTTAGAATAGCGGAGGAATATGCCCACTGACTTCCACAAACATTTATTTATAACATTTATTTTTAACATTGTATTTTAATGCGCAGATTTATTTCTGTGTCTCAAGGATCTGTATGATGAATTTATTATTTATTATTCATTCTTATCGTATCCTAGAGTGTTTATCAGTACTCCAAAATAGTTTTTTCTCCTCTCTTCTTTTCACTGCAAATTGTATGGGATCATGCATCATGTCAGTTCTGGGCTCTCTCTGCAGGCGGCAAACAACGGCAACAATGAACTTTACTTTGAGTCTTGCACGAGAAGTTTAGGGGAGGTATGTTCTAATAAATATACAAAAATAGGTAGTCTGTAAAATACGTACTGGATCAAGATGGATGGTGTGGAGGGGGAGGGGTAACGGCCAAAAACCAATAGCCTTCTTTTTTAAGAGAATCGGTGATAATCGGGTGGGTGGGGGTGTGTGTCTGATCCGGCCTGGACCCGTGCCTGGTCAAAGACAAATTTAAATCAGAGCCCCCACTAGATGTAAGGCAATCAGGTGATTCGTGATAAAAGCAGGCGGCCAGCGCGCTCCTGCAATATTTCACTGAGTCATGCCTTCAGCTACTTCAGCACGCCAGTCCAAGATATTAGCACCATTGTTTCACAAAATGTGGCTTTAGAATTATATTTTAGAATTGTTTCAATTCTTTCACAATGCAAAAGGCGAGTATACCTCTCCATTGAAAATACATGAGAAAAAACAGAAATTGGGCTGTATTTGTATAGATACAACTTAAAATACCTTCATATTCTCCAAATCGTAGTATCCTGGGCCCCTTCAGTTTTTGACCTGTGACCTTTGATAGGTCATCTGGGGCTATTTAAGCAGTTTTCAGACGTGGCTCAATAACGTTTGCAGGAAATGATGATACAGCTTATATTTTGATACAATTACGTTTGGATTTCTATTGCGAGTCGATTGATATGCACATTGACTATGCTAGGTTGAAAAGTGACATTGACCTGAGTTCAGGTCATTTTTGTATAGACCTAGCATAGCCATATTATACATAATTCGATTCGCCGTGACGAGAGGAAGTGAATACTGCTTAACAAATTGTTCTACCTCAGCTCCGTCAGACGCCAGAGACCAAAAACACTACCCAAACATGCAATCTTCTTTGACCTGTCATGACCTCAATATTGACCTGAGCCAAAAAGTGACCGATATAGGCTCTTCATGATATTCTAGGGGCTATCCACCAGCTTTCGCGTTTTTTCGCTATCCCGCATAGGAGCCGAATTGGGGGGGGTGTTTGAACACCCCCCACCATGACGAAGGTGGCTCGGAGGCTCACTGGGGCGGGTGTTAAGCTGAGGAAAACCAATATGATTATTAGTAGTATTGTTAACCATAAAATACTGCATAAAGCAGTCATCCATGAATATGTGGAGAGTTTGTCCAAATAACAGTGTATTAAACAAATTAGAGTGCGCAATTCAAGTCTGGATATATTGATCTTTTTCCCAAGCAATCTACCGAAAAAGTTAAGTCACTCCCAGATTCCAGAGAAAAGATAGGTGGGTAGTAACATTCACCATAAACGGGATTGACAGGAGGGAAGTAAGATGGAACCAACAGGTGAGTGTTATCTCAACAGCCAAAGTTGAAGTCATATCATGCTCAAGATGCGGAAATGACTATGAAAAGCGAAATCTGGATGCAACTGAGCACTTATATCTGCACGCACGCACGCACGCACGCAGGACGCACGCACGCACGCACGGACGCACGCACGCACGCACGCACGCACGCACGCACGCACGCACGCACGCATCGGAACTATCAATCTTTCCATCTTCATAGACTCACTATACACTACACACATACATGCATACATTTTTATCCCACTGACGCATCTACTGACACGCATGCGCGCGTGTCAGTAGGTATGTCACGCCCAAGGTTATCTCGGGTCATCGATGATATGTTCTTTTCGTTGATAGATTTCGCAGTGCTGGGCCGAGGAGCATGATCATCGGCGACGTAATACGGTTAAAATACGCCCACGAAAGGCGATTGGTCTCAGAACTGTTTGTCGATTATTGAGATATAATGCACCAGTGCAGTCAAACACGGACACGAGTTACGAGCATTCTGGAAGAAGACTGTAAGGAAAAATCGAATCGAAAGAAGTGCCACTCTCAACGGCACGACCCACCCTCAGGGCCCCTGAGTCCAATTTGTGTTATTGAAACTGAGGAGCGCATAGTGTTGTAAGAGCCCGCGAAAACGGACAGAATACCGGAAAGTCTACTTCATTGCAAAGTGTTACTTCATTGCAAACCTACTTAGAGCTATAGACAATAGTTTGGAGTATCTGTTGCCGATGTTTATTCCTTTGTACGCTTCTGGTTCGTCCCATATATTACCGCAAAGTCACATATATTTTCGCGCGCGTGAAACCGACGTTTCTTGCGTTGTCTTAGACAAAACTTGAAGAGCTACACCACGCAAAGCTTCCTGCGACATTATTTATTACATTATTACAAGCGACATTAAGTATTACATTATTTGTTGTCAAATAAAAGCTTGGTTTGTTCTTTCTATGTTGAGATAGAACTGCATGCGACATCCCATATACTTATTGATTTCTGGCTCCCGAAACACAGCGGTGAATTTAAATTGTATTTAATTAAACACATATTCTTCAAGTAGTCTTATACTTTTGCGATCAAAAGTGAACTATTCAATTCTGGGACCAAGCTGAAGCCCAAAGCATTTTCTAAAATGGCTTTATCGATTCTGTTTTGCAAAAGCTGTATATTCGCCAGCGAGATCACGTTGGAATGTCTTTATGGAGTGCTGTTATGAAGTGAGAGAACGGAAGAAAATAAATATATCTATCTATCCATCTATAATGAAGATGGCGGTGCAACAACATCTGAGGCAACGGAACGCCAGCACGTTGCGCCGTGAACTAAAAGCGTTCACGTGTTTTGCCAGTCGGGTGAATTGTATGCCTGAAGGACTGTCGAAGCCTCTTGAGAGGGTATTACATCAACTAGAAGTAAAAGCAGGGCTTGGTTGTTGGACATGGAACAGTTTATGATCACTTTTTATGATACTGTTTATGTTCGGCGGTAGTTTTGCGCTGGCTTAGGTTTGAAGAAATATTTGCAAGTATTGAGATTGGCTGTAAGGTGTCCAATTTATCATTTTGCACAGTTAGTCGCTGAACAGATTAATATCTGTTGTGACGTTTCTGTGCACCTATGTTTCCAAACATGCGTTTTAGACATTGGTCTCATAGACAAAGTCTTTGCCTGCCACTGGCTTTAGTTTGACGCTGGCCGCTGCCTCTCATTCAGATCCAGAACTACCGACTACGCTCAATCAGTGTGAGCACCCAGATGTAGCCAGTCCTCTGAATGTTGTCGTGGAAGGCAAGATGACAAAAACTGGAGCAGACCTACACACACTTTTCAATAAATACACGCTTTTCACTATCAGTGAGCATTTGCAATGGGGTACCAGGAACTATTAGCCTGTGCTTAGGGCTAATCAATCTGGTCCAGGGTCTAGAGAAGTCAACCTGGCTAAACACTTCTCATGTCTTCCCACGATACAACTTTGTGAACTCGGCGCGGTCGAAAGCGGTGCCCACGGCACAAACCTGCGTGACCGATGCGTTGGTGCTCGGTTTTGCCCACGACACAACCAGCGGGGCAGGCTCGCGTTGGCGTAGCTGGCGACCGCCACACGGTACAAATTCTAGTGCTGCCCAGTTCCCCGCACGCCTGTAAGAACACGGGGATATGGCTGTCCGGTACAATTTTTCCGGAATGTGCGCAGTCAGAAATTGAATCTGTGGTCACTCGAACTGTTGTTGATGTTACAGGCAAGAAATCTACTAGGGCAAAACATTGGTGAAGTTTGGCGGATGCTAACATGTATTTAGCGCGCTCTTAAAGGGGTGTCCCACTAAAGGGAGAAACCAGTATTGGCATATTTAATTTCACTCAAAGCTCTCTAAAAACTTTCTGCAAGCTTTAAAGTTCAAAGTAAAGGAATACCTTATTTCAAACCCTGAAGGAATATCTTCCATATGGTTTCAGTAATCTGATTGGTCCCAGGCTCTAAGCCCCGCTCACTCACAGAAAATGCCTTGCTAGCGAGTTAACCAGCCTGCAATATGCCTGTTTGGCGGTGCGACAAAGCTGGCGCAACACATTCGTTTCATTCGAGCACAACTAAGTCAGAAATTCTTCTCCAAGAAGAAGGTTTCGCTTATTATGAGTCATATGTTATATCATAGCTATAAGGTCTCGGGTACCTCCTCGCTTATTCTATTGATGTTTCTAGGTTTATTGGCCTGAAATGTCTGACATGTCCGTTTTACAGCGAGTCTATGTTCAAGGTTTGGGTTTTCACTGGTTATTAAAACTTATTCTGATATCGACAGAAATCGTTAGAAAAGAGGAGATATTTCTGTTTTTAGCGCATGTGTGGAAAAGGTAGTGTCCTGATTATCAGAACTCTTTTGTTCATAAATCATTCTTTTTAGAATTTGGAAAAAGTAGTCCATTTCCGTTAAGTCAAAATGTTCAATCAAGCGTGGTTTTGGTCCTCCAATGAATTTTACTGCTGCAATCATCACCGGCTATTGAGATGCCATGATTGCACCAATCCTACTGTCTCGCCAGATTTTGTTAATGCTGTCCAGGATGAAGCATGAAGTTTTTGTTCTAGATATTCGGGGTTGTTATAGTTGATATGTATGCTTTTTGTCGTCGCTACACTGGGTTTTGCGGCTGCTGGTTCGTGCCGGTTTTAACCATTTCGTTCATAATTTCTTTGGTTATAAGTGGGAAGTTCATAGATTAATAAACGCATTTTTAAGATGTTTTACTCCCCCTCCCCCATGTAACGCTTGTTAACCCTTGGGTGGACCCCGTCCTCAGAAATCACCCAACGCTGGATCAAGACCTTCTGAAAAACAGAATATTGAATTTTCACAATATTTTCACCAACACTGACATAAACCTGAGCTTTGCGAGAATTACATACCTAAGACACGCAATTGAAAGGTCATTTTAAGCCATCACAACGTGATGGGTTTCAGTCCACCCGCACACGCAGGCGCTGGCGCACGCAGAGGAGGGGGGCAAGGGACCGTGCCCTTAAATGGCGAAATTTTGACTGATTTTCTTATAAAAAACACTATGTTCTTACGATTTTCCCGAGTTGCCCCCCAAACGACGCTCCTTCGTCCGCCCCTGCACGCAGGAATAGCGCATTCATGTGGAACATGTTTGTAGGGTCGTTATTGGGAATATAGATCGGGTCCCAAACGAGAGGTCGCAATGAATTCAGAAAGTGGTCTGGCACACCATTTGCTGAGCTTGCACCAATATCTTAACTTTAAGTGATGGTTTCAGATTCTTGCGACCCGTTGCCATCATATTTCACCCTACAAAATGGGGGATGATTCCCTGGCATTCGTTCAGACTACCTGTTTTAGATGAACAATTTGAACCAGTATCCTGTCAGATGTAACGGTTTAGCGGAACGTTTACCATCATTTTATGCAATTTATTTGTCAGCTCAGAGAAATTGCACATTGAGGTCAGAACCGTTGCTACCTTTTTAACAGAAAAGTCCGATATGTATGCACGACTCTGAGGATTTTAGGAACGCAGGAGAAAAACTAGATTGGAAGTTTCTGCTCTAAAACAGTGAGTACGTCCAGTTTTTTTTGCTCCACTTTACTTGCAGTCGAGCCAGCCTACATTTAGTAATACACAACATCCCCCGATGCTGGGTTCGTGGAACAAGGAACCAAATCCGAGGAGCTTGTTTATCGGGAGGGAACAGTCTTGTTCCAGGTATAAGGAAATCTGGATAAGGGATTTGAAGGGGGTTTTGTTTATCGGGAAGGGAAGGGCATACCGCACGTGCATATGTGTCTCCTGCATTCTTCTGTGTATATAATTTTAGTTAAGCTTCGCTAGCGTCCCAACTCCTCATTTATTTGGAGATGAAGTCCTTGTTTCTGGGCACCTAACACCGGCCTTTGTTTCATATTGTTTCAAGTCCGCCCCTTCCCTTATCGTGTACGAGGCCAGTTTTCTCGAAGGCCATCGGCACACAGGGCGTCTGTGGGCGCTGCGTCGCATCGAACAGATAGAAGTCGTCCATCAATTGGTTCGTCATCGGCTTCTGATACGTATTCCGGGTAAAGCCATGGGTGGAGAATTGTTCTGAAAGTTACCCCGGCCGGCAGCCGATGCCTCGCCAGTGGCGGGTCCAGCGCACCTGTTTGTGGGGGGGCAAAAAATTAACCAGGGCTCGTCGACCGGGGGGTGCGTGGGGTGGGAAACTACGTTGGCGTGGCCTTTATTGTGTCCACGGGGGGTTGTGAAGCGGTGTTGGTGTGGTGTTGGGTTTTGTGTCATCGAATGGGAGAGAGGGGGAAGCGATGTTAGCCGTGGGGGGGGGGCGCTAATTTGTATCGTTAGTCCCCACATATTTTTGGAGGAAGGCTAAGCCCATTTTGCCCCCTGGATCCGCCAGCCTGCCTTGCATGCTTCCAGTGTACCTACGTACTCCAGAGGAATAATAAAATGGGCAGTTCCCCGCACAGACTACCATGCCTATTGCTAAGGTCAGCTGTGGAGGTCCACAGTGGTCCATTGAAAAGTAAAAGAGCACAAAACAGACAAAAAAGTAAAGACGAAACACAGAATCTCGTTTTATTTTCAATAACAACTTGTATGATCTTTTGAGGCAATGAATGGCCGCAAAAAGGTTTTCCTGGAAAGGGACACGGTAAATGGCATGGGCAAAATATATCGGAACGATGACGAGGAAGAGGGACGTCCTCGGGTGTGTGTTGGCTTGATGTTGATGTTGGTGCTGGGATACCCATCTGGGGAACGGCTGATCGAATGCTTCCGGCAGAATAAACAAATGTTGATAAGAGAGTTATTTTACAACTAAGTGAACAGGCAACGTCGGATAATATCACAATCAGTGGCGGCGGATAAAGGGGGCAAGGGGGCAGTTGCCATCCCAAAATTATCAGAGGGGCCCCTGGAAAAATACGCACTTTTAGCTTGGTTCTTTTCTGAAAGTTCATGAACGATCTCACTGAGCCCTCAACAGCTTCTCGGTTTGGACAGTGTCCGAGCTTTATCTCAGGGCCTTGAGCTTGGGCTCGGGGGCCCTCTAGCTTGGGCTCGGGGCCCTCTAGCTTGGTCTTTAGGGCCTCCAAGCTTAGCCTAAAGGGGACCCTCGAGCCTGGTCTCAGGGGGCCCAGAACTTGGTCTAAAGGGCCCCCGAGCCTGGTATCAGGGCCCTCATTCTGTCTCAGGGGCCCCCGAGCTGTTCCTCGCCCCCCCCCAAGCTTCGTCTCAGGGACCCCCAAACTTGATCTAAGGGGCCCCCAATGCTGGTATCAGGGCACACAAGCTTAGCCTTAAGGGAGCCCTCCCGAGCCCGGTCTCAGGGGCCCCGAGTTTGTCTAAGGGGCTCCGGAGCTTGTCTAAGGGGCCCTCCAAGCTAAGTCTCAGGGGCTCCCGAACGTGACCTCATGGGGTTCCGAGATTGGTCTCAGGGCCTCCCAAGATTGGTATAAGGGGGCTTCTCAGATTGGTCTAAGGGGCCCCGAGATTGGTCTAAAGGGACCTTTAGCTTGGTTTCAGGGGCCTCCAAGCTTGGTTTCAGAGGCCGCCAAGCTTGGTCTCAGGGGCCCTGAGCTTGGTCTCAGGCCCCCCTGAGCTTGGGCTCGGGGGCATTCGAGCTTGATCTCTAGGAGCACCCAAGCTTGGTCTCAGGGGGCCCCCGAGCTGTGTCTCAGGGCTCCGACTTGGTCTCAGGGGGCCTCCGAGATTGGTCTAAGGGGCTCCCAAGATTGGTCTTAGGGAGCCTTGAGCTTGGTTTCAGGGCCCCCCAAGATTGGTATAAGGGGCTTCTCAGATTGGTCTAAGGGGCCCCGAGATTGGTCTAAAGGGACCTTTAGCTTCGTTTCAGGGGCCTCCAAGCTTTGTTTCAGAGGCCCCCTAACTTGGTCTCAGGGGACCCGAGCTTAGTCTCAGGGGCCCAGAGCTTGGGCTCGGGGGCCTTCGAGCTTGATCTCTAGGAGCCCCCAAGCTCCGTCTCAATGAGCCCCGAGCTGTGTCTCAGGGCCCCGAGCTTGGTCTTGTGTGTGCTCAAGTCAGTATGCCTGTCATTTGCGTGTTTTTTTTCTGTGCCGATATAGACGACAACATCAAAGCGCCCCAGTTCTCATTCTGCAGGAGACGGAATGCTCTGAAAAAATACTCATGAGAATAAAATAATTCGTGTTACCTACCATGTTTATTATGTAGATGCATACGAACAAACAGTGTTCACTTTTTAAAAGAAGAACTATTTGTCTCGGAAGGCCGTTGTTGTACCGTTATTATAATTTTACTAAACTGCTAACGTGACGCTAGAGCTTAAAGATTTGACGTTCAATGTCCGAGGCTTACGTGAACCTATAAAACGCAGATCCATATTTCGACTTCTACATGCTAAATACTCTGCTCATTTTGCTGTACTACAGGAAACATATTTCAGCTTGGAATCTGAGATCGTGTGGAAAATCGAATGGGAAGGCAAAACCATTTTTACACGGGCCAACTAATCAACAGGGAGGAATAGCTATTTTTGTACTGGGCCAAATACAACTTTACTATTTGTGACGCTTATGCAGGAGCGGAACCATTATTCTGCTAGAGGAGTGGCTGAGCTTTGAAAAATGGCGAAAAAAGGGGGAATAGGGCGCAAAATGGCGAAAATGGGGCAAAAGGGGAGGCTGAAGCCCCCTCAGCCCCCCTGGATCCGCCCCTGCACTTATGCCTCTGACATCAGGCAGCAAGCCCCAACCAATCTATTGCAGTTTTTAGGGGCCTTGCTGCCGAGGGGGCCCCCTGGAAAATTCTTGCCCCCCCATCCGAAAAGAGCATCCGCCGCCACTGATCACAATGGCCTTAGTTCCAGCTGAAACCTGGATGGGCTTTTGTTGGGGTTTAACGACGCACCAACTGCCAGGGTCATACGGCTGGATGGGCTTTTGAAGATGTGCATTCACATGTAGTTTAAATCAAATAAACACGTGACTTACTTTACTTTCCTATAGACACGCGAAAAAGCCTTTTGAACAAAATAAATCCCGGAGTAAATATCAGACATTAAGTATTAAATATAGCGTGATTTCGTGTTTATATCATGCTATCAAAGCCTGCATTAAATTATTATTGTAGTTTATCTAAAATGGGCAATGAATCACAGTTTTCAATGCACGCTCAATGTATGCACAGAGGGGGTTGACTGGACTGACAAACTGGAAAAAGGCGAATGAAAATGAAACAGAAAGGAAGAGACCAAATGGGCTGCCAACTAAAACACTCAATCTGGATGTTGTGAATAAAATGGGAAATTGTTCCATCTACACAAACTGATAAAACATGGAACAGTGTACGTGAGTTGTGATGTCAAACTTAAAATGACCGCCCTTGCCCGAAGTCTTTGGCAGGCAGCTGTGCAGACTATTATGAATAATGCCATTATAAATTATATCAAATCATCCTCAGCACAAACCTTTTATGACAATCCATTTGCGTCCACTGACGTCCCCCCCCCAAGAACGTTTAGTTTTCGACATTTGTATTATTTAATAAACGTAATGCCTTACCTTTCTCTTCGATGCTTGCTTAAAAAGAATGCCTCCAAAGTCTTTTGCCGCTTCATCTTTACTGAATGTAGGGGAAGGATGTGACCTATAAAGAAAAATGGATTCGTGATGGGTAGGACGTCTCAAAACACCAGTCACTCGTTACTCCTTCTTGTCTCTGTCGGATAGCTGTGAAAATGTAGGAACGTTTAAGTAGGTGCGGGGAAGCGAGATCATATTAGCTAAAATTAAAATGCATCCATCAATAGGTATTATGTAGGTACATATTGTTTGTAAATGCATCTTCGATTTATTCTAAAATCTGACCATATTAACCGTAAATTTTGACCTTCTGCAGCATTAACAAGGAGTCCAAAAGTTACCCCGGCCGCGCCGGGGTAACCTGATAGTTACCCTGGCCATGGCCGGGGTGGCCGGGGCATATTCTCCACCCATGGGTAAAGCATTTGCATTTGCATTTGTAAGCACTGACCACAAATTGAAATTCTAGATAGAGGTCATCATAGAGCAATATTTTATGTTCCTAACCATGCGGCTTCGTTTAAGTCTCATTTTAAGAGAGAGAGAGAGAGAGAGAGAGAGAGAGAGAGAGAGAGAGAGAGAGAGAGAGAGAGAGAGAGAGAGAGAGAGAGAGAGAGAGAGAGAGAGAGAGGAGAGGAGAGGGAGAGGGAGAGGGAGAGGGAGAGGGAGAGGGAGAGGAGAGGGAGAGGGAGAGGAGAGAGGGAGAGAGGGAGAGGGGAGAGGGAGAGGAGAGGGAGAGGGAGAGAGAGAGAGAGAGAGAGAGAGAGAGAGAGAGAGAGAGAGAGGAGAGAGGGAGAGGGAGAGGGAGAGAGGGAGAGAGAGAGAGAGAGAGAGAGAGAGAGAGAGAGAGAGAGAGAGAGAGAGAGAGAGAGAGAGAGAGAGAGAGAGAGAGAGAGAGAGAGAGAGAGAGAGAGAGAGAGAGAGAGAGAGAGAGAGAGAGAGAGAGAGAGAGAGAGAGAGAGAGAGAGAGAGAGAGAGAGAGAGAGAGAGAGAGAGAGAGAGAGAGAGAGAGAGAGAGAGAGAGAGAGAGAGAGAGAGAGAGAGAGAGAGAGAGAGAGAGAGAGAGAGAGAGAGAGAGAGAGAGAGAGAGAGAGAGAGAGAGAGAGAGAGAGAGAGAGAGAGAGAGAGAGAGAGAGAGAGAGAGAGAGAGAGAGAGAGAGAGAGAGAGAGAGAGAGAGAGAGAGAGAGAGAGAGAGAGAGAGAGAGAGAGAGAGAGAGAGAGAGAGAGAGAGAGAGAGAGAGAGAGAGAGAGAGAGAGAGAGAGAGAGAGAGAGAGAGAGAGAGAGAGAGAGAGATCAAGGCTGACCTGTGGCAGCCTTTTCCGCGGCCGCCTCCTACCCAGGAGATAGCGGTACACTGGGGAATGCGCGCCGCAACAGTGGCCGGCGTCCCTGTTTGCGGATGCACAGACCTGATCGGCCTTTAACCCTCGCCCCACCGGGGGCCATCGATGGCCCCCCTGAGGTTTTTCCGGGATAGCAGAAAAACGACGAGGCGCAGCACCGCGGTTGAGGGCTCTACCTCTCACTGCATCATTTTCCCATCATCCCTGAAATTTTTACCCCGGGTCACCCAAGGTCAGGTCACCAGACGAAGTCAACCAAGGTCACCTCACTTCAAATTTAGAGCTCTCTAAGAGCTACATTTCAAAGTCGATCGATTTGAAACTTCCTACACTTCATGACCCCTCCAGTGTCTACAAGGTGTATATCTGGGATTTTTCGATTTCGTGCCCTGAGGTCAGGTCACGAGGCGACCTCTCCCATTGGAAAAGCATGCGGAAAAGCTGTTTCATGATATAAAAGCCACAAAAATGATTGCAAATACTCAGAGTGCTCAGAACAGCGTTTTTGGACACCCTTTCACGGGTCCCAGGGGTCATATTTGCCCTTTGACTTTTCCAAGGTCATCCAAGGTCACCAGAGCTCAAAAACAGTATTTTGACAATAACTTTTGACCTAATTAAGCTAGAGCGGTGAAACAAACACCATCGTGTTTGTCTTGTCACTGGCTTTCATTTGATATACGGCAAGGTCACTTTTTGACCTTTCGTGACCTCAGGTCATATTAGGTCACGAGGTGACCTCTGGAGGTCAAACCACTGGCGGGAGGTCTTTACGTTCCACATAGCGGAAAAAGAACTGGCAATTTTCTATCAAATGTACTTTACCAGTTCTCAATACCTCTAATGGCATAAGAGTTATGCTCAGTTTGCTTAATCATTGCATATCTGAATGAAAATAGCCGATCTTGACCTAATTTGACCTCTGGAGGTCAAACCATTGACCTGAGCACTAAAAAATGTGATGTAATTTCTTTTTGAATCACGCGAGCTTTCTATTGCACTTTGCAGATTTGCGCTAACGCCCATATTTTCGGAGTTAGAGGGGGACCATCGATGCCCCCCCCCCGGTGGGGCGAAGGTGACACCGGACTCACGGTGGGGCGCGGGTTAAAGTGATCCACCGGTCCGGTCTCTCGCCCGCAGCCCTCATGTGAGGGTTCGGCCTATGCCGGGCGCTGCGGCTTGGAGAGACTGGAGCAGCCTATGGCCCGCCGAGTACGGTGCCGCTGTCCCGTAAGGGTGCCGGAAAATGGAAACTTCCGCTCTGTACATAGTGTGAGTGCGTTGTATGAATGATACTAGCAACTAACGCAAGTCTTCCTAGGAAAGGGAACGCAAAAAAGAATATATTCTGTCACGGGCTCAAGGATAGCAAAGACATTGTGAATCACATGCCGCCCACAGTTTAGTTGCTAGTCAAATTGTGGCTGATTCTGATGCCTGGTAGACAGTCTGATGCCTGGGTCACACCCAATTTGGGTCCATTCTCAGAATTGTAAAGCATTTGACGGGTGTTGGTAACAATTTGGCCATTTAGACTTCGTTAACACAATAATTATCGATGTTTGAATGAATCCAAGTCGGCGAAAACGCCTGAACTTTGATGACCTCTACATCTGACCTCAAGCGCTGCTCCGGACTGAAATTTTATGTGTGACGTTCTTTCATATGGTCCTACAGGTGCACCAATTTTCATAGCATTCTGAGGGGGTCGGGTACGAAAATGTCATTTTTTTCGATTTGACGCGGAATAACCCAGATGCTAGAACCCAAAAACTCTACTCAAAATGCCACCTTCTTTGACCTGTCATGACCTCAATATTGACCTGAGCCCAAAAGTGACTGATAGGTATAGTTTTTTCACGAATTTGTATGAGCTATCCACCAGCGTTCGCGTTTTTCGCTATCCCGCACAGGGGCCAAGTTCCAGGGGGTGTTCAAACACCCCCGTCCCACCAGGCGAAGGTGGCTCGGAGGCCCACCGGGGTGCGGGTTAAATAACTTAATTGACTTGTTTCTATTTCAGGTTTCAAGTTAGGAAGTTTTCCGATGACCCTTTGCTTGGGGAGCTTCGATAATTTTTATTTATCCATCCTTACATCGATATGAAAACTTCGACCATATGAATATAAGCAACGATATGTGGTCACTAATGGGTCAAATCTCAATACTTCTCAGGTGGGCGTTTCTCCCCTTTTTTTGGATTGTTTGTTCTGCGGCCTCTGTGAAGTATCTTCGCGTCATGCTGGTAGAACTATGATCTTGACGTACTTGCTTATATCGGGCTTATGTGATTTTCCGATTAGCTGACAGCTTCGTTTGTACGACACGGCCATGCGGAACGGGCTTTGCAAGTTTCCTGTGAAAGTGCTGAATCTTCTCTCTTGTTGCTTTTGCTCCTTTGGCGCTTTAGTGGGGTTCTTTGAACTCTAGGCCTAACAGGTGCCTATTGGTTGCCTTCTGACGATGTGCCGTGGTACGTGTACCAGGTTTCGTTTGAAACGTCACCAGTGCGCTCTCCAGAGACGTGTGCAGTTGTACACAGCACTCAATTCAACTCTTCATATTTTGCTCCGAACATTTCAACCAAGTTTTTGTGATCAAATAGCGCGTACATGAAGCCAAGAAGACATGAAATGCATTTATTAGATGAAACCTTTACAATCATGTGCTTTGAGACGAATTGATGGTACCATCGCCGCCGGGTAGGAATTTTAATGTGACATCATTACCGGCAAGGTAAGGAGCCATCTGTTCACTGTTGCCGCCAAAGGTGGAGGGCATCTCTGAGTCATCGTCGCCAGAGGTGCGGGGCGTGCGAACGTGTGTCGACAGGCAGAGGAACGTCCTGGTGTCGCCAGGCTACAATTTTAGCCTGAAAGGTCACGCTGAGGCTCTCGCTAGCAACAGAGGGAGAGAAGTAAAGGCAAATTATCGAACTTCTCTTTTTCCATATCATCGCGTACAGGCGATAGGCGTTTCATTTTCCGGGATGCACACGACGGTGCAGCATATTTCGTCTGAAAGAAAGCTGTACCCAAAACATTACGGCATAGGCGGATTCAGGGTCGCCGATTTAGGGGAGGGACATCCGAACCAGGGGGACGCCAACTTTGGAGGCCGAAACCTATAAGATGGGCGCGAAATCATATCGTGGGGCGCGGCTACTTGCATCATGGGGGAAGTGAGCAGCGACATTTTAGAGGGCGCCATCGACCTTCCAGGGTCGCCGAGGGTCGATCGGGAGGGGGGGGGCAAGAGTCCTCTCTCCTCTCTGGATCTGCATATACATTACGGCTTTCTTCTCGAAACGTATTTGCTGTGGCGAACGTTACTTTGAGCGGAAAGCGGCTCTGCTGCAGGTGTTAGATGGCACGGTTCTCTTCCAGACCGAAATTTACTCCGAGAAGTATATGCACTAAATCAGTGGTTATAACTTTGTTTTACGACTGTTGTGGCCTTATACCTGAACGATTGTTAATGTGAAATGAAGGCAATTTGTGTTTCGGTCCTGTTCTGTTCTAATTTCTGCTCATAATCCAATAGCTTATTAGAATTGAACTATATCATGTGTATCGTCGGTTGCGTCTTATTAGTCCCTTTCAAATGATATAAGAATATAGAAATTACACAAAACTTGGACACACGACCTTCTTCCTCACGGTGCTTAAACCGTTTAACATGATTTTTGGTTTTCTCTGGATGCTTCTTTAGGACCCATAGTCGTTGCTGAGCATGGTATAGGAATCTTGGGATGTGTTTTGTTAGAATATTATTTTATTGCCTGGTGTCGCGTGCAACAAGATCTGGGTGTGCCTATTCTTAGGGGCCACGCTGACAACTCACCGGCAAATTATCATTGGGCTCTGAACAATTAATATTGTATGCTGTCGTTCGTTAAGCGAATAAATCCTGCGACGGGTCTGAGAGAAACGTGTTCAGTGAAGGAATGTTTTTCTCTTGGCTTGAAATGACCGGGCTAGGTTTGAGATGGACACAACAGATAAAATATATCGATTTATTACGACCATGATTTTTTGAATATTTCAAGGTACGGTTTGTACTCTCGTGTCTGAGTATAGTTTTTTGAAGACTGGTACACGTGCACTGTGAGTCTTCTAGTATTTAGATTTCACAAAGCTGTTGCATGAAAATTAATTCTGTTGGACGGCCTTCTTAGTCTCCTCATTGCTGGGTCGGTTATGAAATACAAATTCATCATTTGACAGTTTTATTCAAAATATTTGCACGAGAGAGGTTTATACGATCACTCAAAATATATATATTATGACTCAAGCATGGCTCCGTACGACACATTTTGTGCCGCTGACTTGCAATTATGATACACATGACAACCCCGAAGTATATAATTGACATGCCGACTTCACACCGTCGGGAATCTTGTCGGCGTGTTGTGGCATCACTGAGATATGTTTTGGTGCATTTGCCCTTTGTCGGTGTCGACGGCTGGCACGGTCAGCTGGCCCTGGCGCCGCTGCTACCCGCAGTGGCGCCATCAATTCTCACCATCGGCTACAGAGGTACCATCTGTAACGCACAGCTGAAAACCAGCTTAGCAGCAGCTTCCACGACCGCGAGACTGGCGCTGGGAGCAGCAAACAGGCTTCCGACCTCCAGAGCAGTCGCAGTTGTTGCAGTTGCAGCGCCCGTCCTCACAGCAGTCTCCACGGCGACAGCACGCGCCATTCTTGCAGCAGCAGCCGGGTTTCTTGCCTCCAGAGCAGTTGCAGTTGTTGCAGTTGCAGCGCCCGTCCTCACAGCAGTCTCCAGGACGACAGCACGCGCCGTTCTTGCAGCAGCAGCCGGGTTTCTTACCTCCGGAGCAGTCGCAGTTGTTGCAGTTGCAGCGCCCATCTTCACAGCAGTCTCCACGGCGGCAGCACGCGCCATTCTTGCAGCAGCAACCAGCCTTCTGGCGTCCAGAGCAGTCGCAGTTGTTGCAGTTGCAGCGCCCGTCTTCACAGCAGTCTCCAGGGCGACAGCACGCTCCGTTCTTGCAGCAGCAGCCGGGTTTCTTGCCTCCAGAGCAGTCGCAGTTGTTGCAGTTGCAGCGCCCGTCCTCACAGCAGTCTCCAGGGCGACAGCACGCCCGTTCTGCAGCAGCAGCCGGGTTTCTTGCCTCCGGAGCAGTCGCAGTTGTTGCAGTTGCAGCGCCCGTCCTCGCAACAGTCTCCACGGCGGCAGCACGCGCCATTCTTGCAGCACAACCACCTTACCCAGAGCAGTCGCGTGTCACCCCCCAACAGCCGCGGCAGCACGCGCCATTCTTGCAGCAGCAGCCGGGTTTCTTGCCTCCGGAGCAGTCGCAGTTGTTGCAGTTGCAGCGCCCGTCCTCGCAACAGTCTCCACGGCGGCAGCACGCGCCATTCTTGCAGCAGCAGCCGGGTTTCTTGCCTCCGGAGCAGTCGCAGTTGTTGCAGTTGCAGCGCCCGTCCTCGCAACAGTCTCCACGGCGGCAGCACGTGCCATTCTTGCAGCAGCAGCCGGGTTTCTTGCCTCCGGAGCAGTCGCAGTTGTTGCAGTTGCAGCGCCCGTCCTCGCAACAGTCTCCACGGCGGCAGCACGCGCCATTCTTGCAGCAGCAGCCGGGTTTCTTGCCTCCGGAGCAGTCGCAGTTGTTGCAGTTGCAGCGCCCGTCCTCGCAACAGTCTCCACGGCGGCAGCACGCGCCATTCTTGCAGCAGCAGCCGGGTTTCTTGCCTCCGGAGCAGTCGCAGTTGTTGCAGTTGCAGCGCCCGTCCTCGCAACAGTCTCCACGGCGGCAGCACGCGCCATTCTTGCAGCAGCAGCCGGGTTTCTTGCCTCCGGAGCAGTCGCAGTTGTTGCAGTTGCAGCGCCCGTCCTCGCAACAGTCTCCACGGCGGCAGCACGCGCCATTCTTGCAGCAGCAACCAGCCTTCTGACCTCCAGAGCAGTTGCAGTTGTTGCAGTTGCAACGTCCATCATTGCAACAATTTCCGCGGCGGCAGCAGGTGCCATTCCCGCAGCAACATCCTCCTGTGGCAGCGGAGCACTTGCAGTTGTTGCAGTTGCAACTTCCGTTGTTGCAGCATTCACCAGGGCGGCAGCAGGTACCATCCTTGCAACAACAGTCTCCCTCCTGGTCGCAGCATTTGCCGTTGCAGTTGGCGCAGGAACACTCGCCATCTTTGCAGCAGTCTCCTGTTGTGCAACATGTTTTTTTCGTCGCAGCAGCTGCTACCCTTTCCAGAGCAGCGGTTGCAGTGGCAGTTATCACATGAACACTTTCCATCCTTGCAGCAATCTGCAGTGGCGCAGCAGGTCTTTTCTTTGCAGCAGTTGCAGCCTTTGCTGCAGTTACATTTGTCGCAAGAACATTTTCCATCCTTGCAGCACTTGTCTGTCGTGCAGCATGTTCCCTCCTTGCAGCAGTTGCCTGCCCTCAGGCACATGCAGTTGCAGTTGGTGCAGGAACATTTTCCGTCCTTGCAGCAGTTGTCTGCCGTACAGCATGTCCCCTCCTTACAGCAGTTGCCTGCCCTCAGGCACATGCAGTTGCAGTTGGTGCAAGAACATTTTCCATCCTTGCAGCACTTGTCTGTCTTGCAACATGTTCCCTCCTTGCAGCAGTTGCCTGCCCTCAGGCACATGCAGTTGCAGTTGGTGCAGGAACATTTTCCTTTCTTGCAGCAGTTGTCTGCCGTGCAGCATGTCCCCTCCTTACAGCAGTTGCCTACCCTCAGGCATATGCAGTTGCAATTGGAGCAGGAACATTTTCCGTCCTTGCAACAGTCTCCAGAAGCGCAGCAGTTGCCTGCTCTGCAGCAATTGCCCGCAGCACCACAGGGTGTCAGGTCTGAAAAAAATCAACAGCTCTAGTCATCTACCTGGTGGCCATAGATTACGTGGACTACTTCGCCGTAGCCTCAGCACATTGATATTGCTGTTTGCCCCCGCCTGAAAATTTAAACGTTTTCCAGACGAGGGATTCCGCATGGTACCCCTAAAATTTATATTTTGCAGGAACCACGCTTATATCCCTCTTCGGTGGAATTTGGGTCTCGGCTAAGGATCGTCCAATTCATTCATTTTTGAGAGATCAGTGTTCAATCTCACAGAGTTGGATTTCTAACAGTAAGAGCGGGATCAACTTACTCACGGAAACAAACTGTTTTTTTTATTAAGCATGCAGAATTGTTCCGCGAATTGTGATCACCGAAAGTGTGCTCCTATTTTGGTTCTCGATGCCCATGCAAGAAAGTAATTGGAAATCACATTTCATAAAACGATTCAGAGATCCAACTTCCGCAGTGTCCTCAAAATTTCAGACAAAATTTTGCTCACATCCTTAAACTCCGTCTTCAGAGTTATCTGTACAACTTCTTATCGTCTGCATGCAACGCCTTGTCTTGCCATCATTGTTTGTGAGTCAAAGCTCGTATGATTAATGATAGTACTAAATTCAATTTCCTGCGGACTAGAAGCTTTTTGAAAACGGCTGCCCCTGCCAAAATGTTATTTACGCTCTATCACAATGTAAAGCTAAAATCTGGGCCAAAACTAATTTCCTTCAAACTGTGGCGTCCTCTGTGCTGTCTCTGCATAAAACTTCTCTTGGCCTGGTCACGTGATAACCCTCAGACATGCCTGTCAGTACCAGCATGATGAGTATAGGGATTCCACCTTTTGACCGTGTCAATGTTCTAACAGAAAACGCTGCATAGTTGTGATTAGCAGCAATTATTAGCATCAGGGGTACGTCCAGTGCAGAAAATTAGCAATCATTCCTAACGCCTGGGTTCAGAATGGGTCAAGAGGTCACGGTTTTCTGACTTCACCATGCTGCCAAATGTGTTTTGGACTCATTTACCTTCACTATCTGAATGGTGGAAATCATTTCACAACCTGCAGGCTACAGGTTGCTTCGCAAATTCACCTCAGAGTAAAATTTCCTTCCAAAAAATACAAAGTCACTGTTGAACATGGAACACTTTGCCCGGTGAGTTAGACACACTAATTTTAAAAGACAAATAATGACTTACCAGCAGTGCCTTCCTTCTCAGCCATGTCTTCGCGGCGGATGCTTTAGCTGATGAGCTGTGATGAATCGTCGCCTTTGTAAGCGCTGGAATACTGATGCTTCCTTGGGAGACCCCGAAGTCGATGTGCCTGGAAGTGCCCGCCACCCGTGTCCTTATAGCCGCGCTTAATCTGGCCGCCGTGACGTCGTGTGCCCGCAGGTTGTGCCGTGTGCAGACTCGTGTCGGCTGCAGCAGTGGCGTGTGCAGCAGGTGCGCGTGCGGTGCAGCCGACGATTTTGTGCCGTGTGAAGTGTGGCGTAGTCGCGAGGAATGCCACGGCCTGCCGTAAACTCATCATGCACTTTGTTTAAAGAGCCTCTCGCGGGGCAGCCCAGGCTCGTGCTCCCACATGCACTGAGGGGCGCCTGCGGGGTTGGGGGGCTGCACTTGGGTGCAGGTGCCAGTCTGACCTAGGGTCATAATACTTTTGCCTGGCCGCTGGGTGAAGTGCAGACGGACGGAAAATGGCTCGTCGCACAATTTGATATTTCTTTTCGCATATAGTAGGGGGGTGGGTATTCTACGAGCAGACTCATTGAGGCCTCCCAAAACATAAGGTATTTTTGCCACGCTTAGTGACAGTGCTTCGACGTATGTTTCGCCCTGGTATGCTTTTTTATCCCACATATGGATTTCCGGGGCGGCCGGAAAAATATAGCGTACAGAGGTGCCGTACTGAGTACAACTCTTCCTGATACTTAGGGCTTGTTTTCTTTGAATTTCAAGTGCAGGTCATGTGAGGTCAGGTTGCCAGCCCAAGTGACCTCACCTCCAAAAGTGTTCCAGGTGGTAACAGTGAGAGTATGGTGAGTCTGTTGATCTGAGTTTCATAGCTCTTAGTTAAGTTTCCAATTACCGGAATGTATAGCGGCGGGATATTTGTATATCGATGATCTAGGTTCATGTTCGTTCTATGACCTCCATTGTAACACTATGGAAATATTTTGAAATGAGCGTTTGTCAGTACTTGCGTCTGAGATGAGCTTCAGAATTTATTATTATTTATTTACTTATTCAAATTCATCACCAACAAGCCTACAACCCACTGATAGGTGAAGTCGCCGGATTAACACTACAGCGGGTTTATAAGATATTAAATGAGTTAGTAAAGCATACAGTCACATTAAACAGATATATACGTGCATCATAAAATACTAAAACGGGCTCGCTAAAATATGTTTTTCATCGTCCGTCTAAAACAAGAGAAAGTGGAGCAAAATGGATCCTTTGCGACGTATATGCTGGTATGGGCGTTAAATTTTCAACATCAACATTATTTCAATAACGTATGGGCGAATTTCAACATCATGTGTTTGTAACCCATTCCTGAGTTTGTAGCTGATAAATTGGCATGTGAGCTTTGGCACATCATATGAAGTAAGCAATTAACAACTCATCTAATAACTTTGGGCTAAACGAGACAGTTTTGGTTTTACTATCATTCTTTTTTTTGTCGCTGCAAGTCGAATGACACGCATGATGATTATACCGAGTCACTTTGGGTGACTGTGTTTGCCTAAGGTCGGGTCAATCTTTGAATTGGACCTAGCGTGGTAATATCGTTATCATAAGATTAACATTGACGATGTGATTTCAGTTTTTCCTGCATAAGGACGGTATGTTGTTTGGATTGGAAGTTACGATCCAAATGAACGAGGGAAATAAACACTAACACTATCGATGATATGTGACCAGCCTCTCTGTTTATTAATAGTGGGTTAAAGGGAATGTGCCACCTTTATAACGTGATTGTAACTGAGATAGCCAAGTTGTAAAGCAAGTCGGAAAACCCGGTACTCGACATATAATTTGTCTTGGGCTCGAAATTTCCGTAGAGAAAATCTAAAAACTTACTTAAAATGTACCCAAAATGTACCCAAGGATCCAGCTGCCGTTGTCAGCTGTTGGCATGACATCATGCTGGCGTCACGAGGAGTGGTCAGCCTATTGAAGCCCTTTGAATATGGTAGTAGTTGCCAGATCATGACGTCATGTACAGGCAGATGTTTATTTCTTGCCCTAGAGAAACATTTTAAATATCAAAATATTGAGCTTACTGTACTTTCTTTATAACAATTACTTAAATAGTACCACAACATTTGCTATTTTATGTTTTGCTGCATTCCCTAGCAGGGCGTGCCGCGACTCGTGTAATTTTATGTTTCTGGTGTTAACGTAATGGTGCTGTTGTCGTTGGGATCGCGGTAGGGGCACGCCTGGCTGCCTTTTAAAATCGGGTGGTGGACCTTTCTAGAAAAAAGACTACACACCCGGTAGCCTGGGTAGCGTAACGTTTTCGACCTCGACTGGCCTCAATCTAAACCTGAACTGAACATGGTAGCCACTATCAATGTATGTTTCCAACCAATTTTCAAAAGCCATGGAAACACTTACATTGCCTCATAGGCCGGACAAATAGCGTCTAAATCGAGCCTCATCGATATTTTAGCCTGAATGTGTATGCTAAAATTTGTGATATCCAGTCACCTGCAGCGCTCTAGCTGTTAACCTGACCGGAGTTGCATTCCATGGCAATGATAAAGACAATTCAAGCGTTTTGAGTGGCGTTGGGAAGACGTTAGAATAGCGGAGGAATATGCCCACTGACTTCCACAAACATTTTTTAGCACAAGGGGTTAGAACTATTCAGTGTATAACAAACAACACTTACCAACCCATAATGTGAACTAATTCGGACCAATGGTTGTATTTTAATGCGCAGATTTATTTCTGTGTCTCAAGGACCTGTATGATGAATTTATTATTTATTATTTATTTTTATCATATCCTAGACTGTTTATCAGTACTCCAAAATAGTTTTTTCTCCTCTCTTCTTTTCTCTGCAAATTGTATGGGATCATGCATCATGTCAGTTCTGGGCTCTCTCTGCAGGCGGCAAACAACGGCAACAATGAACTTTACTTTGAGTCTTGCACGAGAAGTTTAGGGGAGGTATGTTCTAATAAATATACAAAAATAGGTAGTCTGTAAAAGACGCACTGGATCAAGATGGATGGTGTGGAGGGGAGGGGTAACGGCCAAAAACCAACAGCCTTCTTTTTTAAGAAAATCGGTGATAATCGGGTGGGTGGGGGTGTGTGTCTGATCCGCCCTGGACCCGTGCCTGGTCAAAGACAAATTCAAATCAGAGCCCCCACTAGACGTAAGGCAATCAGGTGATTCGTGATAAAAGCAGGCGGCCAGCGCGCTCCTGCAATATTTCACTGAGTCATGCCTTCAGCTACTTCAGCACGCCAGTCCAAGATATCAACACCATTGTTTCACAAAATGTGGCTTTAGAATTATATTTTAGAATGTTTCAATTCTTTCACTATGCAAAAGGCGAGTATACCTATCCATTGAAAATACATGAGAAAAACAGAAATTGGGCTGTATTTGTATAGATACAACTTAAAATACCTTCATATTCTCCAAATCGTAGTATCCTGGGCCCCTTCAGTTTTTGACCTGTGACCTTTGATAGGTCATCTGGGGCTATTTAAGCAGTTTTCAGACGTGGCTCAATAACTTTGCAGGAAATGATGATACAGCTTATATTTTGATACAATTACGTTTGGATTTCTATTGCGAGTCGATTGATATGCACATTGACTATGCTAGGTTGAAAAGTGACATTGACCTGAGTTCAGGTCATTTTTGTATAGACCTAGCATAGCCATATTATACATAATTCGATTCGCCGTGACGAGAGGAAGTGAATACTGCTTAACAAATTGTTCTACCTCAGCTCCGTCAGACGCCAGAGACCAAAAACACTACCCAAACATGCAATCTTCTTTGACCTGTCATGACCTCAATATTGACCTGAGCCAAAAAGTGACTGATATAGGCTCTTCATGATATTCTAGGGGCTATCCACCAGCTTTCGCGTTTTTTCGCTATCCCGCATAGGAGCCGAATGGGGGGGGTGTTTGAACACCCCCCACCATGACGAAGGTGGCTCGGAGGCTCACCGGGGCGGGTGTTAAGCTGAGGAAAACCAATATGATTATTAGTAGTATTGTTAACCATAAAATACTGCATAAAGCAGTCATCCATGAATATGTGTAGAGTTTGTCCAAATAACAGTGTATTAAACAAATTAGAGTGCGCAATTCAAGTCTGGATATATTGATCTTTTTCCCAAGCAATCTACCGAAAAAGTTAAGTCACTCCCAGATTCCAGAGAAAAGATAGGTGGGTAGTAACATTCACCATAAACGGGATTGACAGGAGGGAAGTAAGATGGAACCAACAGGTGAGTGTTATCTCAACAGCCAAAGTTGAAGTCATATCATGCTCAAGATGCGGAAATGACTATGAAAAGCGAAATCTGGATGCAACTGAGCACTTATATCTGCACGCACGCACGCACGCACGCATGGACGCACGCACGCACGCATGGACGCACGCACGCACGCACGCACGCACGCACGCACGCACGCACGCATCGGAACTATCAATCTTTCCATCTTCATAGACCCACTATACACTACACACATACATGCATACATTTTTATCCCACACATCTAGAACGCATGCGCGCGTGTCAGTAGGTATGTCACGCCCAAGGTTATCTCGGGTCATCGATGATATGTTCTTTTCGTTGATAGATTTCGCAGTGCTGGGCCGAGGAGCATGATCATCGGCGACGTAATACGGTGAAAATACGCCCACGAAAGGCGATTGGTCTCAGAACTGTTTGTCTATTATTGAGATATAATGCACCAGTGCAGTCAAACACGGACACGAGTTACGAGCATTCTGGAAGAAGACTGTAAGGAAAAATCGAGTCGAAAGAAGTGCCACTCTCAACGGCACGACCCACCCTCAGGGCCCCTGAGTCCAATTTGTGTTATTGAAACTGAGGAGCGCATAGTGTTGTAAGAGCCCGCGAAAACGGACAGAATACCGGAAAGTCTACTTCATTGCAAAGTGTTACTTCATTGCAAACCTACTTAGAGCTGTAGACAATAGTTTGGAGTATCTGTTGCCGATGTTTATTCCTTTCTACGCTTCTGGTTCGTCCCATATATTACCGCAAAGTTACATATATTTTTCGCGCGCGTGAAACCGACGTTTTTGCGTTGTCTTAGACAAAACTTGAAGAGCTGCACCACGCAAAGCTTCCTGCGACATTATTTATTACATTATTACATGCGACATTAAGTATTACATTATTTGTTGTCAAATAAAAGCTTGGTTTGTTCTTTCTATGTTGAGATAGAACTGCATGCGACATCCCATATACTTATTGATTTCTGGCTCCCGAAACACAGCGGTGAATTTATATTGTATTCAATTAAAAACATATTCTTCCAATAGTCTTATACTTTTGCGATCAAAAGTGAACTATTCAATTCTGGGATCAAGCTGAAGCCCAAAGCATTTTCTAAAATGGCTTTATCGATTCTGTTTTGCAAAAGCTGTATATTCGCCAGCGAGATCACGTTGAATCTAAAAAGTGAAAAGTAGTTCCAGAGGAACGGGGATTAACGCCAGACCATGTTTCCAAATGTCCTTTATGGAGTGCTGTTATCAAGTAAGAGAACGGAAGAAAATAAATATATCTATATATAAAATAATATATATATATACCATCTATAATGAAGATGGCGGTGCAGCAACATCTGAGGCAACGGAACGCCAGCACGTTGCGCCGTGAACTAAAAGCGTTTAGGTGTTTTGCCAGTCGGGTGAATTGTATGCCTGAAGGACTGTCGTAGCCTCTTGAGAGGGTATTACATCAACCAGAAGTAAAAGCAGGGCTTGGTTGTTGGACATGGAACAGTTTATAATCACTTTTTATGATACTGTTTACGTTCGGCGGTAGTTTTGCGCTGGCTTAGGTTTGAAAAAAGATTTGCAAATATTAAGATTTGTTGTAAGGTTTATAATTTATCATTTTCCAGTTAGTCGCTGAACAGGTTAATAACTGTTGTGATGTTTCTGTGTACCTACGTTTCCAAACATGTGTTTTAGGCATTGGAAGAGAAGGGCTATAATCGCGCCCATAGACGAGACGAGTGGGATACACCCCATTGTACAAACTCGGAGAGGTAAGTTTTCCCAGCAGACGAACTTCCAGGGCTGTTATTTTTGCGGCTGCCTATTATAGAGAATGGCAGATGATGGAGCCGGAATTTTACTGGGTAAAATATCAACCGTCCCACTCAAAACCAAAATATCGCCTGGTGAATAGAATATATGGGTTAATAGAACATGGGCCGTAAAGCAACCGAATTACTACTGACAATGTTTGCCCAGACCGACCTTCTCGGAGTGACGCAGTCGGAGGGCAGAACAAGAGACGCTGCTTCGCGAGTGCTGCAACGTGAAACCCACCAGCTGCTCATCGCCGCTGCTCTAGTAGCTCTGAATAATGCGAGGGGAGGAGGAATGTACATCCCCTAAATACTAGGATTTCTTAAAAACATTTTTTTCCGTGATTCTGACACCATCTCGAATGACCTTGTCTCTGCCTGCCGCTGGCTTTAGTTTGACGCTGGCCGCTGCCTCTCATTCAGATCCAGAACTACCGGCTACGCTCAAGCAGTGTGAGCACCCAGATGTAGTCAGTCCTCTGAATGTTGTCGTGGAAGGCAAGATGACAAAAACTGGAGCAGACCTACACTTTGCATCCTGATGAAACTCCCGCTGTGGCTGTCACAGCTGTTATAGCTGACACATTTTCTGAGAATCTGAATCACTTCGAGGAAAGCACTACTCAATCATAAAAATATATGGTATTGGTACAAACAATGACCAAAACAGAAACAATTAAAAATTGGGTTCATATATTTGTTTGAGGTTACTGATATAGCTTGATATTAAATAACTCAATTTTTTATTAAAACATACACTTACATTGTATAAATAGACGCTTTTCACTATCAGTGAGCATCTGCAACGGAGTACAATGAACTATTTAGCCTGTGCCTAGGGCTAATCAATCTGGTCCAGGGTCTAGAGAAGTCAACCTCGATAAACACTGCTCATGTCTTCCCACGATACAACTTTGCGAACTCGGCGCTGCCGACAGAGGTGCCCACGGCACAAACTGGCGTGACCGACGTATTGGAGCTCGGTTTTGCCCACGACACAACCAGCGGGGCAGTTGCTCGCGTTGGCGTAGCTGGCGACCGCCACACGGTACAAACTCGAGTGCTTCCCAGTTCCCCGTACGCCTGTAATAGCACGGGGGGATGTATGGTCATCCGGTACAATTTTGCCGGAATGCGCGCAGTCAGAAGTTGAAGCTGTGATCACTTGAACTGTTGTTGATGTTACAAGCAAGAAATCCACCAGGGTACTGGTATCGAAACATTGGTGAAGTTTGGCGGATGACAATATGTATTTGGCGCGCTGTTAAAGGGAGTGTCTCACTTTTATAATGACTTATGAACTGCGATAGCAGTCTTGTAGAGCATGGGGAGAAAGCACTTTTGGCATATTTAATTTCCCTCAAAGCTCTCTAAAAAACTTTCCGCAAGCTTTAAAGTTCAAAATAAAGAGGTTTAATACATTATTTCAAACCCCGAACGGATACCTTCCATATGATTCCAGTAATTTGATTGGTTCCAGGCTCTAAGCCCCATCCACTCGCAGAAAATACCTTGCTAGCGAGTGAACCAGGCTGTAATGTGCCTGTTTGTCGGTGCGACAAAGCTGGCGTAACACATTCGTTTCATTCGAGCACAATTAAATCAGAAATTCACCTCCATGAAGAAGGTATTTGCTTATTATGAGTTATATGCTAAATATTAAACATAAGGTACTCCCTTATTCTATTGGTGTTTCTATGTTTATGGGCCTGACATGTCCATTTTACTGCGAGTTAATGATCAAGGTTTGGGATTTCACTGATTATTAAAACTGTTATTTTGTATTCATCACAAATTGTTAGAAAAGAGTAGATATTTTTTTTTGCGTATGAACGTGGGGAAAAAGTGCATCCTGATTATCAGACATGTTGTTCATAAATCATTCTATATATTAGAATTTCGAAAAAGTGGTACATTTCTTTAAGTCCAAATGATAAATCAAGTGTGATTTTGGGCCTCTGGTGGATGTTACTGCTGTTGTCATCACCGGCTATTGGGATGCCATGTTTACACCAATGATACTGTGTCGCCAGATTTTGTTAATGCTATCCAGGATGGGGGGGGGGCTGGGCTTATCGACGCACCAACTGCCAGGGTCGTACGGCGCTAGCCAGGATGAAACATGAAGTTTTTGTTCTAGATATTCGGGGTTGTTAGAGTATGTCTGCATGCCTTTTTGTTGTCACTACACTGGGTTTTGCACCTTGTAGTTTCACAGCTGCTGGTTTGTGCCGCATCTCAACGATTTTGTTCATAATTTATTTGGTTACTAAGTGGCAATCCATAAATCACTTAACGCATTTTTACGATTTTTGTACACCCCCTCACCCAGCTAACGTTTCATAACGCTCGGATGGACCCGGTCTTCAGAAATTACCTAACGCTGGATCAAGACCCACTGAAAACTGGACTATCGGATTTCTGCAATAATTTCACCAACACTGTTTTAACATAAGCTTTGCGAGGATTACCTACCTAAGGTATGCAATTGAAATATAATCTTAAGTCATCACGTCGTGAGGAAGATTTCATTTCACCCGCGCTCGCAGGAACAGCGCGTGCGTGAGAAAGTTTTTGGAGGGCCGGTATTGGGAGTATAGATCGGGTCTTAAACGATAGGTTCCAAAGGGCTGAGAAAGTGATCTGACACACCATTTGCCTAGCTTTCACCACGATCTGATCTTCAGCTTAGGGGTTGGGAGACTTACCACCCGGTGCCATCATATTTCACCCTGTAAAATGGGGATGATTCCCTGGCACTCGTTCAGACTACTTTTTTGAAACGAACAGAGTGGACCGGTATCTTGCCAGATGTGAACGTTCAGCGGAATTTTTCCATCATTTTATACAAATTCTTCGTCAACTCAAAGAAATTGCACATTGAGGCCAAAACTATTGCTACATTCCAAACAGTGCGTCCATTAACCATTCACCGCCTGGGGGTCCGATCAGACCCCCTCGGTTTTTCGCGAATAATTCAGAGTGGATTTCAATGATACGCACGTCGTTTTGCAGGTCTGTAAAGTGATCAATTTGACAACTTCTGACCAAGAACTGACGTCAGATCAGGTCAGGTCAAGGCGTTATGACGTCATTTCTAAACCCATATAAGGCGATTCTGCTCTTCTAAAATGAGGCTGACCAAACCAAGGTGTAACTTGGCTTCTGGAACAGCTGGATCAAGTTTCTAAATATCATTTGGAAGCACTTAGAACGAAACATTTTCACGCTGTCATCCATTTTGAGATCAGGTCAATACCAAGGCCACCAGAGGTCACCAAATGTTGGGGGATTTTCTAAATGGGTTAAATTTGACCCGTTTTGGCCCACTGTGACGTCACAGGTCGACGGGTATGGTTGAAACTCGGCTGCAGAGTAGAAGAAGTTGAGATGCTTCCAGCGCCTTCTAATTTTGTCCGTATCACTTAGGGTTCGCGAGATCGTAGGGGCTCCGATGGGACCCTCCAGGCGATGGTGCCGGGCTAAGTACCCGGTGTGACATATGACGAAAAAAAGTGCGATAGGTGTGCACGACTCAAAGGATTTCAGAAATACACGAGAAAAACTACTCTGGAAGTTTCTGCTCTAAAACGGCAAGTACATCCAGTTTCTTTTGCTCCACTTTACTTATGCTTGCAGTCGAGCCAGCCTACAGTTGGAATCAATCATTTCCTCCGATGATCGGGTGTTGGAGCAAGGAACCAAATCCGAGGAGCTTGTTTATCGGGAGGGAACAGTCTTGTCCCAGGTAGTTAAGGAAATCTGGATAAGGGATTTGAAGGGGTTTTTGTTTATCGGGAAGGGAAGGGTATACCGCACGTGCATATGTGTCTCCTGCATTCTTCTGTGTATATAATTTTAGTTAAGCTTTGCTAGCGTCCCAACTCATCATTTATTTGGAGATGAAGTCCTTGTTTCTGGGCACCTAACACCGGCCTTTGTTTCATATTGTTTCAAGTCTTCTCAAGTCCCTTATCGTGTACGTGGCCAGTTTTCTCGAAGGCCATCGGCACACTGGGCGTCTGTGGGCGCTGCGTCGCATCGAACAGATAGAAGTCGTCCCTCAGTTGGTTCGTCATCGGCTTCTGATACGTATTCCGTGTAAAGCATTTGCGGACGTGCCGCTGGACTGAACACACATTGAAATTCTAGTAGAGGTCAATATTGAGGAACATTTTATGTTCCTAACCATTCTGCCTTGTTTAACCCTCGCCCCACCGGGGCCATCGATGCCCCCCCCAAGGTTTTTTTCGAGATGGCAGAAAGACGACAAGACGCAGCACCGCGATTGAGGACTCTTTCACACTATCATTTTCCCCATCATCCATGAAATTTTTTACTCCGGGTCACCCAAGGTCAGGTCACCGTGAGGCGAGGTCAACCAAGGTCACCTCACTGCAACTTTTGAGCTCTATACAAGCTACATTTCTTTGTTGATCGATTTGAAACTTCGTACACTTTCTAGACCCTCCAGGGTCTACAAGGTGTATATCTGGGATTTTTCGATTTCGTGACCTGAGGTCAGGTCACGAAGTGACCTCTCCAATTGAAAAAGCATGGGGAAAAGCTGTTTTATGATCTAAAAGTCACAAAAACGATTGCAAATTCTCAGCTTGCTCAGAAAAGCGTTCTTGGCCACCCTTTCACGGATCCCAGGGGCCATGTTTTCCGTTTACCCTGTCTGAGGTCATCCAAGGTCACCAGGGGTCAAAAAAGTTTTTTGACAATACATATTGACCTAATTAAGCTAGAGCGCTGAATCAAACATCATCGTGTATGTCTTATCACCGGCTTTCATTTTCTATAGGCAAGGTCACTTTCTGACCTTTCGTGACCTCAGGTCATATTAAGTCACAAAGAGACAGACCTCTGGAGGTCAAACCACTGGCGGGAGGTCATTACGTTCCACACAGCGGAAAAAGGTCTGGAATTTTCCTATCAAATGCACTTAAACAGATCTCAATAGCTGTAATGGCATGAGAGTTATGCCCAGTTTGCTTAAGCATTGTATATTTTAGTGAAAATAGCCGATTGTGACCTAACTTGACCTCTGGAGTTCAAACCATTTACCTGAGCGCATAAACATGTGAAGTAATTTCTTACTGAATTCACGCGGGCTTTCTAATACACTCATCAGATTTGCACTAACCTCCATATTTTTGGAGTTAGAGGGAACCTTCGATGGCCCCCGGTGCGGCGAATGTAGAGCCGGACCCCCGTTGGGGCGCGGGTTAAGTATCATTTAAGGAGGAGAGAGAGAGAGAGAGAGAGAGAGAGAGAGAGAGAGAGAGAGAGAGAGAGAGAGAGAGAGAGAGAGAGAGAGAGAGAGAGAGAGAGAGAGAGAGAGAGAGAGAGAGAGAGAGAGAGAGAGAGAGGGAGAGGGAGAGAGAGAGAGAGGGAGAGGGAGAGGGAGAGGGAGAGAGAGAGGGAGAGGGAGAGAGGAGAGAGAGAGGGAGAGGGAGAGAGGAGAGGGAGAGGGAGAGGGAGAGGGAGAGGGAGAGGGAGAGGGAGAGGGAGAGAGAGAGAGAGAGAGAGAGAGAGAGAGAGAGAGAGAGAGAGAGAGAGAGAGAGAGAGAGAGAGAGAGAGAGAGAGAGAGAGAGAGAGAGAGAGAGAGAGAGAGAGAGAGAGAGAGAGAGAGAGAGAGAGAGAGAGAGAGAGAGAGAGAGAGAGAGAGATGTTCCGCCCCGCCCGGTCAGGCGGCATTTGAGGTCGTGGTGGCATTGTGCACTGTTCGCTATTTCGTTTTCCAAGTTTTTCAATTATTACTGCCTTTTTCCAAGTTTGACTTTCTGTATGGAAGTTTGTTGTTCGGTCTATCGGTGCTTATGTCTGCAGGCATGTAGCAAATTGTTGGCCTCATAAAGAGGAATATGATAAATCGCCTGTACTTTCTGGAATGGGTACTCTCGATATTTAATCGCTCCGCGAATCCATGTGGAGTGATCGAATGTTAAGGTATTTATTAACGGCACAGTGGATATTTCATTGGAATTTTAGGCTAAAAGCGATTGACATCGATAATAATTATTTTTGGGGCTTATCGATGCACCAACTACCAGGGTCACATGGCGTCACCCACTCTTTCCCTGTTGGAAGGTTTCTCGAGAGCCAGCTTGCTCCTTGTTCAGGGAAGTCGCCGGGCCTCGAACCCGGGTCTGCTGCGTGGAAGTCAGCTGCGCTGACCTGTTCACTACTGCGGCCCCCGATTGACAGGGGGAAGTATGTAAATACTGCCGGAGTGACGCAGGTCGGTGCGTTGGCTGAGCGCCACGCCCGCGCGCACGCAGACATCCTCGGCGCAGTTACAGGGCCTCCACTTCTAATGTGGGCCGGGCTCGGCCTGAAACATGCCCCAATATCGGTGGGAGTTTGAACGGACCAGAGGATTGACTCCTCAGATCTGTGTCTGGAACGGTGATTCTGTTATCCATCTCGTGTGTTGTCAAATGCTCGCTTATTTCGTCGGCTTGACTAATTTTTCGACTGTTTTTTTGCTGTGCTGTATCACCTGTAATCCCGATTATTTTAAGTTTTTGCGGTACGGTGATTACGTCCTGAGCACTTGTGACTTTTCATTCAACGCTCGCAATGAACATGCATAATTAAGGGGAGTTTTCCAACTTCAAGACCTCAATTCAATCCACGAAGGAACCCCTTTCTATCTGGCTGCAACAATTAATGCGTATAAATTCTAACTGCTGGCGTGTCACCTGATAAACGTTAACAATGGCAACGCTGTCGGAACAGCGTTGTGAGTGGCATCTTAGGTAGGGGGGATGATAAATCTCAATGTGATCGTTGCTCAGTTGCCACTTAACACATGATTCTATACGAAAAATGATAACTTTGAGTCGTTTTGTTATGGGTCTAGCTTTCAAAAAAACTTCGACCATGGGCAATTGAAAATTTTCCTTTCTGCCAGTCATTTCCCGTACCGCCCGGGTGTCCAATTGGTCCTGTCCCTCTCAGTTTTGCGCCAGTATTTGTGAGCGTAATTACACCAATGAAGCAAAACTTTGTAAAATTTTTAGTTGCAGAATTTAAGCTTTCCAAAAAATTGTGTCAAGTCAGGTAGCTGACTTATGACGTCATTATTTAACAATCACACCGGAGAGGGGTGTGGTACTAACTCGCACTGGAGGGTACTGGTAAGCCCCCTCCTAAGATCTCGGAAAATAAGAGGCGTAGAAAAACGCCGGTTGGGGGGTGGGTGGGGGCTATGGTGTTCTAAATCATGGCCTATTTTAATTTACCTAGGTCAATTTATTTAAGGTCAAACGAGGTCATAAAGGTAAAATACTGGCCATGCTAGGTACCTATTGGAAAATAATGTGATCATGCGGGAAAAGGACGGGAATAAGCTAAAGGCGGACCAGAGTCATAGATGGAAGATCGCAAATCATCTTCCTTGCTATTTTGAGGTTAAGGCCATTCAAGGTCATTAACCTATAAGGTCACAATATGGTATACTACCTATAATGTACACTGCTACGGACACTATAGCAACTGTTTGATGGGATATGATGATTGACCTTTACCAATGACCTTTGGCCCTGACCTTTGACCTCGACCTTTACATTGAGGTACCTTAACTATGACGTCATAGGATAATATACGTCAGACCGGGTAACGCTATATAACCGGAAGCACTGGGGTCAATGACATTGAAAGTGTTGATATGACCTTGACCTGTGACCTTTGAAACTGACCTTGACCGTCATTTGAGGCGAACTTAACATATCATACCGGTTATATGGATTTATGACGTCACCCCTCGGTCTCCAATGCAAGTGACCTGGTCCGACCGCGCGATTCCGGCGATCTTAAAATTCAGGTCTGACTTTGAAAGCCTATGGGTAAAACGAAATTCAATCGATTAAAAACAAAATATCTTCGCTAATCAACAAGCCGTTAAATGCTCTCAAATGTGGCCAAGTATCACCTTTCGGCTACGAGCGGTTCTCCGGCCACCTTGGAAAATAGGTGGGGGGGGCTCCGAGGTACCCCCCAGTCCATGTGTTAACCCTTTAAGCCAATTTTGCTTTTCTAAAAAGTGGAAGACTAAACTAGAGTGCAACTCGGCTGTTAAAAGCTAGATTTCAATTTTCCGATCACTCGAAAGCTCATGGAATATATAATCGGAATTGCTGACAATAATTTTGAGGTCAGGTCAACAATGAGGTAACCAGATGTCACCAACGCACACCATTATGAAGTACATTTTGTCTATTTGTCATTTTCGAACACAAAGATACAGCAATCCTTTTGCTTCATGACACAGGACTTCAAATGGTATGCACCATGACCTTGACATGTCGTTATTTGACCCTGACCCGAGGTCCTTGACCTCAGGTCATGGCCAAATATAAGGATATCCCGTAACCTAAGAAGGCCATGCTGCATGCCATTCGTCTCGTTGAGCTGGAACAAACACATCAATGCCGCCAGATATTTTCTAAATCCTTGCACCGGGCCATCGGAGCGAAGATGAACCCTGTCCGTTTCCTTGGTGAGGCCAGATGAGGCTCTCCTTCCACGCATAGACACATTACTTTAGTGGCAATAAACGTGAAATCAAACGGAAATAACTACTTCTGAAAGCCCCTGCAGACACAAAAATCAGTTAGTGCCCAAGCACCTTGTATCAAGTCAAATTAAGGCAGTAACATTCTTATGTGGAACATACCAACTCCACCAGAACTCCCGGTACCCGTCACCTTCTGGGGGAAAGGAACAAGGCCGAGAGTTCAGGTAGCAGGGTGGTCTTGATGTAAGTTCAAATGCATAAACCCCAAGAAAGCAATATCATGCATAACTCTGATTAGTATGGGCCAAATGGTCTCCATGACACCAAAATCATAGTTATACAGCGTTTAATTGAATTTTTTAACACTCTCAGATAATTTTGTTTACCCTTAGTGACCTCTGCTGACACAGCTATGGACTTAACCGGAAATCTGTTTGTGACATATCACATTTTTTCAATTTAACAGCTTTTGAATGTTATCCAGAAATTTCGTCTTGCATTTCTAAGAGCGAGCTAGATTTCCACTTCGAAAAATCACTATGCATGAGCATAGGAATGACGTCATAACTCTGTGACCTGACCTGACCTAGTATTTTTTGTAAAAAATGTTGCCAAATTTGTCAGGTAACATATGCGCATACCTGATTTTGCCTTAAAACAAATACTTTTGGAATTATTTGCAAGAGAAACTGAGAGTAGCAGGTCCAATGGAACACTCAGTAGGTGCCGGAAAACAAGCATCAGAGACGAAATTTTCACTTGCCCATGGTCGAAGTTTTTTTGCAAGGTAGAAAAATATCTTCTGCGCCCAAAGTCTCCATTTTAACCCTAGAATCACCCCCTGAGTGGCAATAGGTCTAATCCAAAAATTATTTTTTTACTATCATTATCGTCCCCCCTATCTTAGGGGCCAGCCTCATAATCCGATGCTTGGGTCAATACCAAGTTAGCCACATTCTGTTTTGTTTACGCGTCATGCAAGAAAAGGTCATATTTTTGTTCGCTTAAACTTAGGCAGTGGAAGGGAGAAAAGAGGGGCATCGGGGGCACGGTGTTCTCTTTAAATGAGATATTGGGACACTAACCCCATAACTACCCTGTCGCAACTTTGATATGCTGTGAGTGGCACCTTAGGTGCCAGTTTCGTAATTACACGCGGAGCTTAGGTAAATTGGCTTGGAGAAACTCCAACGGTGGACCGTGGAAAACGGTTTCCAATTTTCCACTGAAAAAACGAAGATTCATATATGTCGGCAAAAGAATCAGTGAAGATCCTGTCTCGTTATGGGCAAAGGATCAGCGTCGTGGAGGAGACTCGCTTCCTAGGTTTTCTTTTCGACAAATCGTTGACTTACTCTGCGCCTTTCAACCAGGTTAGAGAGAAATGTTTTGAAGCCCTAATATTTTGAAAGTCCTGCCCAGGATGAAATTTGGAGGTCATCGCAAACTTTATTGATGCTGTAAAGGTCATTAGTCAGGTCGAAGCTGGAATATGGGTGCATCGCTTATGAATCGGCGACGGAAACTGCGTAAAAGGTTCTCGACACAGTGCATAACCATGCTGTTAGAACTATTCTTAGCTGCTGTTAGAACGCTTTTCGCACCTCACCCATCTGCAGCCAGCTGGCGGACGCAAACGAGAAGCCCATGCTTCTGCGCAGACACATGTTGTCAATGAAATATGTGTTAAAACTCAAGCAATTTCTCTCTCACCCATCCTATCCGAATTTCTTCTCGGAGGTGCTCCAGCGCCGGGCCGACAGTCCCCCAGCCTCAGTGCGGCACCCTGGGCTCAGGGTGCGCGCGTGGCTCAATGAAGCTAACGTTAATTTAACCAAATTTAATGTTACCATGCTCTATCAGTAGAACCCAGCCTTGTTGCTTAGACTCCATTGGACACGAGTCTGATCTTGAAAACCAGGAAACTCCCACCGGAGGCTATTCCCCAGATTTTTATGAACCACTGCAATATATAACTAATATTGCAATAACTAAACAATTCTATCGAGGACGCACGTTGTTTTACAGTGACGAGTTCAGGGGTGATAACGGTACTGGCGGCGCATTTATTGGTGAGTGTCGGAAAACGTTTTACACTACCATGACACGCTTCAGTTTTTTACTGCGGAGCTTTATGCTATCTTTCGTTGCCTTGACCAGATATTGCGATGTAGGAATGACAGATATGTAATTTTTACCTATTCCCTCTCATCCTTGCAGGTTTTTACTTCTTTTGAACTTCATCCTACATCTTCATACGTTTTAGATTCCATCAGACAGAGACTCCAACGAGCACAATGTCGGAAAAAACTGGTCACACTGACGTGGGTCCCTAGTCACATTGGTATTAGCGGGAACGAGAGAGCCGACGCGGCAGCGAAGGAGGCGGCGCGAAGTTTGCCATCGTCCGGCCTCGGTCTCCCATTCTCAAACTTTTTCCACACATCCGTAAACACTAAACAATGCTTGGCAGGAGCAGTGAGCCACAGACACGAAGGGGCGTAAGCTGAGGGAGTTGAAACCCTAAACTAACGTGTGACTGTTCAGCAACTGCGAGTGTGGAGGACGTGAAGTAGTTCTCTCCAGACTACGAATTGGCTACACTTACGTGACACATTCATTCCGGCTCACACGTGGAGATCCACCCGAGTGCCCGCGATGCCGAAACCTGCTGACTGTTCGGCACATGCTGGTACATTGTGCAGACTTTGAAATAGAAAGGGGACGGCATTTACCAGGCTCACCGACCCTGGAAGATCTACTCGGTGAGTGACGGACCACAGCTTTCTGGGCGATGCGGGTTTTAGGGTCATCTACTCGTTCACGTAGCACTCGAGTAGGTTAGGATAAGCTACGTGGGCGACAAGCTCTAAGGCAGGATCGGGATTAGTAGGGAAATGCCCCGGAGCCGGATATGGAAGTAAGGGAGAGCGTATGTTGATGCTTGAAGTGACATGCTTATAGAATTGACCGGAAACTTTGAACATCCTCATTCTCATGAATGTGTACATTTTTACCAATCAGCGTCCGATCAGAATTTACCAATCAGCGTTTTATTTTCAGCGTCCGAGAACTAAGACACAAACTACCAGATTAACCGTGCGTTATTGGCGCAAAAAGACAGTCGACGCGACCACAAGGACGAATGATGATGATGATGGTGATGGTGGTGGTGATGATGATGATGATGATGATGATGATGATGATGATGATGATGATGATGATGATGATGATGATGATGATGATGATGATGATGATGATGATGATGATGATGATGATGATGATGATGATTAGCCGCATTATCTTTTGATAACACTAGCTTGAAAGCAAAAGGATATATTTTTTGTTTTGAGCGATTCATAGTGGAAACAAAATGTGGTATCCAGATCCCAAAACTTGTGTTCCTATTTTTCTACATTCTCTAACCTTCGCCCCATTGGCGTATATGAGCCACTTTTGCCCTGGGGGATCATATTTGATCTCCCTGAACTAAAGAAACTAAGGAAGCTAGCAAGACGTGAAAAAAAACAATAGAAATGGCGTTGTAAATGCAGTCGATGCTACTTCGGTCTTATTTTTACCCGGTCGATTTTTTCAACCATTTTCGTTCTGAATAATTTCAATTTAATTTCACGGAACAATAATTTTTTTGTTATCAGAGAGAAAACGATTCCCGCAAAACTCAATCTTAGGAGGTCTCGGCCTGGCTTCAGTTTTGGGCGGCTCTGAACTCCATTGGAATGTGTCAGCCAAAGTGCACACAACAATATTTGGTATAACTTCACGTCATAGTCCTGTTTTTTGGTATAACGACCCCATCACGAGCAGAGGAAAGTCAGGGGCTGTAACTGACCGGCCCTTAGGTGTTTCTAATGGGGTCATGAAACATGTTTTTAGCATTACCTAGCAGACTTACTGTAGTATAGTACGACTTCTTTGCAGCGTGCTCCTCGCTTTTGTTTGGGGGTGGAGGTAGCGTTGTGGTGACATTGCTGCCACGAATGCAGAATTAACGTCGTTCGTTTTCAGGGAAAACTAGATCTGCAGCGCAAGCTGATGCAAGATACCTGCTGCGGGCACAGCACTGTACTAGATGATCGGTATTCTGTCTCTTCGTTGAAATGGGCAAAACATATTGCACCGCTTGTTTTTGTTGTTGTGTACATCCCACACACCAGTTTGTTCGTCGTCTGTTTTTGCTGTTTTGTAAATCACTACGAAAGCTGTGTTCTGTCTGGACGCGATGGTTTGTTTATGGACGCGATGGTCGGCAACTTGAGCCCAGAATCCGTTGTGTCGTGTGCAAAGGGACGTCCTATCTGGCGGACCCGCAACCTCCCGGCCGATAAACATTCGCTTATCTGACCGTGTTTGTGGAAGTTGTGGTGATGCTGGAGAACATGACACCCCCAGAGCTGGTGCTGTTACTGCGAGGATGACTCGGATGTTGTTCGAAAAGTGGTCGAAATGGACTTATCATTGTGTCTCGCCGAATATATTGTCTTCATCGCTTCTGGATTATTGAAGTTTGACGTATACACTTGTTTCGTTTTAACCCTCGCCCCGGTGGGGGGTGTTTGAACACCCCCTCGGGTTTTTCCGGCAGCAAGAAAAAACGGCGGCGTGATGCGCCGCCGTATTTGGTACTCCTTATCCTTAATCAATTCCGTAACTTTTGTGAGAAAAAAATTAATGTGGGGTCATCTCAGGTCAGGTGCAGGTCAAGTGACCTCACCTCCAAAAATTTTTAAAGTGGCATAAGTAAGAAATGGGGGAATCTATCGGATTGAAACTTACACCACATGATGGGCCCACCGAATGCTACAGAATTTGTTCCGGGATTTTTCATATCAATGACCTGAGGTCAAGTACGGACCATGACCTCTCCATTGGAAATACATGGGAAAAACATAAATTGGGCTGTATTTGTGTAGATACAGCTGAGAATACCTTCATATTCTCCAACTCGTAGTATTCTGGGCCCCTTTCCAGGTTATGTTTCAATTGTTGACCTGTGACCTTTGAGAGGTCAGCTGAGGCTACTTAAGCAGTTTTCAAACTTAGGTCAACAACTTTGCATGAAATGATGATACAGCTTTCATTTTGATACCATTGCGTTTCGATTTCTATTGTGAGTCGATTGATATGCATCTCGACTATGCTAGGTTAAAAAGTGGCCTTGACCTGATCTGAGGTCAGGTCATTTTGTGTTTTGATCTATTATGGTCATGTTATACATCATTCGATTCGCCGTGACGAGAGAAAGCGAATGGTGCCTAACAAATGATTCTAACTCAACTCTGTCAGATGCCAGAGCCCAAAAACTTTACAAAAATTGCATCTTCTTTAACGGGTCATGACCTCAATATTGACCTGACCAAAAAGTGACTGCTGTATTTACTTCATGAATTTGTATGAGCTATCCACCAGCGGTCGCGTTTTTTTGGCTATCCCGCATAGGGGCCGAGTTCGGGTGGGGTGTTCAAACACCCCTACCAGGGCGGAGGTGGCTCGCAGGCCCACCGGGGCGTGGGTTTAACCTCAATGCTGATTGTTTCTGGGGGATATAAGGCAGTGTGAAAATGTCTAAAGGCTGTCATTCCGCCTGGTCATGCGGGGGAGGTCGTGTGCTCCACCTTATTTTCCTGTCTGGCTAAGCACTTGCAAACTTGTTCTGTGTGCATTTTGGCGGGAACCGGATGTCCTGGTTCCCTGTCATATTTGTGACGCTATTGTGTTATTGGTCAATATTGTCTCCGGCATTAAGTCTGGATATCATGCGAACTTGCGACCATCCAGTGTCGGAGCCCAGGACCCTGGCGGGTGGAAAACCGTGTCGGCCGCTGAAGCTGAGCTATGCCGGCAGAGTCGGGCCGGGAGCTTCTGCTGGAGGCCAAGGTGCTGGACGTGATGCAGACGTTTCTGCGCCGATGCCCGTCGCCGGAGCGTCACGACCGTCTCTTCTGTCGCGCCGCCAACACCGCGCTGCGCTGTGTGTCCAAGTGGAGTCTGCCCGTGTCGCGCATGGAGAGCCCGGTCAAGTTTGTGCCGCCGGAGCCGGAGCCGGAGCCGGAGCTGGAGCCGGAGCCGGAGTCAGGGCAGCAGTCGGAGGCTGAGCTGGCCACCGGAGGTGAGTACCCGACCACGCGAGACCGGGGCACTCCGTCTGTGGCAGGGCATTGCTCTATCGTGTGTGTGGTGAATGGTCAACAGGGGCCGATGCCGCTTTTAGGCTACTGGGGAGGGCTGGGCTGCAGACTTGGACTTGTCTTGCACCCGCTTCACTGCCCGGGTGCATCCGGTCCGCGTTACCCCTATGTTGTGGTGGATGACCCATCCGAATATTTTCGGTGGAGTTTGTTATAGCTAGTTTGATTTGATTGTAACCCTGTTGGGCAGTGTTTAAAAGGCTGGGATAGATACCGCACCTAGCTTAACTATGCACTCCAGTCCCGTCAACTCACATGTAGATGAGGTGGTGTTGCGCTGCAACGTTTACAATATTGTTACAGATTGTCCCCTGAGTCGAGGCTGCATTTCCGATTTGATCAGCACTGTACAAATGAACAGAGGGTGTCTTTGTACCGTCTGCCTGTGATAACCCCCTAAGCTGGAGCCGCTGGCGTGATGCTTCCCGCCGGGAAGGCATGGTTCGCCCTGTGCCTATCTCATTTCCTTGAATAGCTACAACAAAGTTGTGACCATTTTTAGAGCTCTTTGCTTGAAAAAAGCGAAAGTGTACCATACGTTTCTAGCTCATGTCAGTATTGATGTCACCCAAGGTCAAAAAAAGTTTTACTGGATCGCAACAGGGCACTACAGATTTTCCCCAATAGAATCTTGGCTATCCCGCATAGGGGCCGAGTTCGAGGGGGGGTGTTCAATCACCCCCACCAGGACGGAGGTGACTCGCAGGCCCACCGGGGCGTGGGTTTAACCTCAATGCCGATTGTTTCTGGGGGGGATATAATGCAGTGTGAAAATGTGTAAAGGCCGTCACTCCGCCTGGTTATGTGGCGGAGGTCGTGTGCTCCACCTTATTTTTCTGTCTGGCTAAACCTGGATATCTAAGACTAAACGGCTATTTAGGCTAAAACGGATATTTAGGCATTATTGGAGCACTCTCATCATGATGAATCAGATATTGTATAATATGCCCATGCTAGGCCAGGTGGTGAAAACGACGTCAAGCCTGGTTAGGGTCACATGTTCACCTTGTGTTTTCATAACGCACATCAATCGGTTCCCAGTGGCCAGACGAACTTATGCCACAGCAATGGTAGCTCTATCTCAATTCAGTGTGAAGTTTTCGGAAAAATAATCACAGGCTTCTTAGGTGACCTCACGTGACCTCGGAAAGGTCGAGTGTCTAGATACTAAACGTGATGATCAGGGACGTCGCAAAAAATACACTGGTATGAATATTTCCATCTGCATATGGCCCGTGCCTATTGCGAAGCAGCTCTTTCTCTTTTTCTTTATAGATATAATTGAGCGGCCCAAAAATTGTTTCCATCTTAGGTCAACCATGCGAAAATTCCGAGATAGCAGAGTTAACTATTTGTATAGTGACAGTTTGGGGATGATCGGCTGACCACTGTTGTGCCACCTCAAACTCGTGATTTCGAACATAGGTTTACACGACCCCGCATAATTTGTTAATCCGGCATGGCCTCACGCAGGAAATTTAGTAGAAGACGTCAAATTAATCGTGAATAGGGTAAGCGGCGTTGTTTTGTGTGTGTTTTGCGTTATTCAGTGAAAATTAGGGGCGAACGAATCCCTCCCACCCTCGCGTGTTCACCCGGGCAGCATCCCTAGCTGTAATCCAGCGTATGATCAGTGTGGAATTGTCCCTGTTCTTCACTGCGCTATCATTTTTAGGCTCTTGATGCAACCTACAGTCGAAGTTGACTGGATCACACTAGGAAGCACTGAGTTTTAGCGCCCCGATGGGGCACTGGGCGTCCCCATTGAAAGGGGGAATGTGCTGTGCCCCTCCCCCCAAATCTGCACCTTTGAGTTCGTGGAGGTTATTTTACTGTCAAAGACGAGAAATAGGGCTATCGGTTGTTGTTTTCGCAGGTTCTTCTGGAGGCACCCTGTGGGTGGTGGAAGCCGGAGCCCAGTAGGTTTACAAGATCAATTAGCTCGGACCTGGTCCTCTAACCAATAGATAATCGATGACATGGTACCTAAAACTGGATCACGTCTTACGATGTGCATGGCCAATCGCTAAGACCCGATGAACGCCTATATCATGCTTTTAGCTATTATTTAGCTCACTAGGTTACGACCTATATCTTGATCCAGTGTAGCGTATTCTAGTGGTGTCGTTTATAGTCGAGAAGTCGGGTTTGGGTATAGTTTTTGACCAGACCTGCAGAGTGATGGAGAGGTCCCGCATGGTGTCCTAATATTGGTTTGTGTTGTGGCAGCGCGTCTTCCTGAAGGTGCAAACCTCCGAAATAAGAAAACCCCCGCCTGCGCCTGCCACATGTAATCGCAAGACAGCACTTTAAACAAATGATGAAACTGTTTAACTTTACCTTGTCAGTATCGTAAAAACATGCCGACGTACGTACATGGCATCAGCACCAAGCACCTCTTCATTCAACTCCCTTCTCACACATTCACAACTCGGTATGTAACGCTTGCAATCTGGTCAGCTACCGTAGCCAGCGGTGTGGCGGGGGCTGACGCAGCTGTGTGACTCCGGTCAGACGGTCCGGCTCCGGCTCCAGGTCCGGCTCCGGTCCCGGTCCCGGTGCCGGACACCGTCGACAGCGGCTCCGAAACCGAAACGGAGGGTACCGAGACGGAGACTGAGGGCACAGAGCCGCGCCTGGTGGAGACACACGCCGCCTGTGTGCCGGAGCCGGTGCGTACTCCGGCGGCGCAGCTGCTGCGCTGCGCAGCCTTCTTCCCGGAGCTGGCGGGACCGGCGGCGCCTTCTCCCTCGCCGCCGGCGTCGCCGCGGGGCACGCCTCCGGAGAAGAGCGCCGGCTGCCAGTGTCTGCCCCGCTGTCTGACCCGGCTGTGTCGGCAGCGGGCGGCGGCGCCGCAGCCCGACAGCGCCGCCCAGCCGGGCATGGCCTGGCGCGCCCGGCTGCCACAGAGCGCTCCGGACCAGCGGGCGCAGGGCGACGCGCCGCCCACCTACAGGGACGTCTACAGGTGAGCCGAACAGCCGCTGCTGTACACAGGGTGGTGGAGAAGCCGCCCACAGCGGCGCTTAGCCGCTCATTGTGTGTTGTTTCACTGCCGCTCAGCGGATCCGACGATACTTAATGTGCCGTTAACACGCGCCCCGCTAGCGGGAGGGGGGATTCGCCCCCTCCTGGTGTTCCCTGAATAATTGAAAACTAAACGAAGCAGAATAATGGAGCTTACATTACCTTATTCCTGATCAATTGCATGCATCTGAGCAATTTTTCTAGTTCAGGTGATGGCAGGTCAATTCGCTGTTTAAGGTCATTCAACTCGACCTGAAAACTCAAAATAACGCGTTTAAAGCGGCACCAAAGGAACATCTGCCAACCGGTCAGTTTCAAACTTTCATGATATGATGAGGTCATTAGTATCTAAAAATCTGATGCCTGAAAATTTTCATTTTGCTGGCCTAAGAGGGGTTCCATTTTTTGTCATCCCATTATAAGTCTAGGGTGAAAATAGAATAGGCCGTTTTTAATAAATACGGGATTAATCACTAGAGGTCATCTGAGGTCACCTAAGCAGAATGAGTAGAATTTTGATTTCCAAGACAAATTATATGTTGATTACCGGTTTCTCTGGCATGCTTTTCCACTTGGCTATCTCAGTTGAAATCACGTTCTAAAGTTGAAACATTCCGTTTAATTGAAATTTAGGTGCCGTTTTGATTCCATTTTGTTTGTCTTGTTACGGGGAGTCGATCAATGTGCAGCGTGGCCATACCAGGTCCCCCATGTCACCCTGACCTGGCTCGAGGTGAGGTCAATTTCACAGTTTGACTTAGTAGGTCACATGTATCATCCGACTTGCCACGATAAGATGACTGTAATAGTGTCACAAATTTACACTAGCTTGTTGGTTCAGAAAAATTGGGGAAAAACGGCAATGCTCCGTCGCAACCAAGAATCTTCTTTGATTTCCGGTGATTTCAATGTTGACTTGACCTAAAAATGGTCCGCGTGCATTTTTATTTGTCTCGTTAAGAGTTTTCAAACGCCACTCGTAATTTATATTTGGCTTTGACAGGAAATGAGGTACGTAGGAGGCGAAATACGTACCACCAGCTGGGCTCTTCATGCCAGGGACCCAGTGTGATGCGAATCAAATGGTCGGTTTTTTTGTAATCACGTCGACACACCAGTTCGCTCTATACTGCATTGTTTTGAAACATGAAATAACAACTCAGGTGATGACTTTTGATCCTTTGCTTGTGTATTGCGTCTGACCTTTGTCATGGACGGTTGAGAGCAGCCCTGGTTGGCTGGTATCCGTGCGATAACCTACTGGAGAGGCCGTCTGACCTTTGGCCGGCGCGGCAGGCGACGGGCGCAGGAGACCCGCCACCTGGCGCCGTTTGTGAAACTGGCCTACCCGGACCTGGTGGGGGCGGAGGCGGTGGTACAGCGCGAGCCGCTGGGGGCCTGCGACCGGCTGGTCTGCAGGTCAGCACCGCCGGCCCGCTGCAGAGCGGAGTGTATGCCGCCCGCACATTTGTCGAGGAGGGCACTCAGGGTACCGGTGGGAAGTTGGGCGCGTTATGAGTTGCTTTTGTAAAATAATTGGTGGCAAGGCTAGTGCTACGGGTTTGCTGAGTTTAATGCCTGCCAATGCAGTGCTCCTGAATTTGTTGATTAGTTCTTCAAGATACTAGTCGGGCTTCGTATGTATTGTTGCAGCTCTCGCCGAATTTGAACGCGCGCGCGATCATACATTTTCAAGCCAGTGCATTCTGAGCACAACTGAAAACAATACAACCTTAATAACGGAAGCAGGAACAAATCTGCCCATCCTTTTATGCTGAGCCCGTTCTGATTGTTTGGAATCCGCATTAAGTAGCATATTCTCCTGCACACGTCTGGATAATTTCCCCTAAAGTGCGGCTGAAACCGCAGACGCGTAACCTGTGCTTGGCGTGCAGGCGGAAAGTTCAGGGTCTGGTGGACGACGCGCTGGGACAGATGAAGTCCGACAACAAGGTCGTCTACGACTACGACCTGCTGGTCTCCAGCTTCGCCAAGGAAGAGGCCAGGTCGGTGGTGAGGCGCCGTCTCCGGCAGCTAGGGCCTGGCTGATTTTGACTACTGGTGACTGATGGTCTTGGACCAGGGCTGCACTTTCAGCACGATAGAACTAGTTTTTACGTGACAAGTTTGTGCCACCTTAAGCCGGTTTTAACCGTAAAAATGACAAAAACTAGCAAAAGCGAGGCAATTGTCGGATTAAGTTAGGTAGATTCGCCAAGATCTGGTATCGGCGCAGAGCTGAGAAAAGCTTCCAACGGTACCTACACCCCTTCACAACGCAAAAAGTGGATGGTGATCCGCGGAAATGAATTATATTTCAAAACTTGTCAACGACTTATTATAAAGTGTATATTTTTCTCCACCTTGAACTCGGAAAACTTATGTGCAGTGACGTCTTCACTTATGAATGAAGCTCTGAATGTGTGCAAATTATTTAAGGAAGCGGGCTGTAGATGGGTGAATAAACTCCTTCAGATGGATAGCTTTGCGACTTTTTTGTTAAGCTCTGTGATAGTCACATACTTCCCTAGTAAGGACCTAAACTTGATCATATGGGGCTTTGCGCACCTAAAACTTGGTACGACAGAAGTGCTTGAGTAATTCTCAATCATTTACGCTTGTTATGATAGTGGATACCCACATAGTCATATTGTAAACCTATGAATAGGTGCATTTTTTGCTGGCTGAAGCTGGTCAGAATAGTTGGAACAAATTTTTAGGGTTTATTTAGTAGAATCGGCCAAATATTGGATCATTGCTGATCACTAATTGATGGGGAGCTGATAAAACCATCAATATTGGCACAGGGGACTCTGAATGTAGTCTCCAATTTATTGTGTTGCATCCAATCGATTAGTTTGGCGTAGCCGGTGATTGGCAACTCACTGCGTCTGTGCTTCAAACTCAATCGCCTACCTTTATGGTATTTCCGCTGCGGTGTCCGAAAGCTTCATTAGCTCTCATGATTCCATGACAGCTTTAGCAGCCTGTTAACACCTGTAAAAACATGTCACGCGGTAGCACTGTTTAGTGTTAACCCTGTCATGTACGATTGTAAATTTGTATTATAGTTTTTTTGGTCGTTGGTAATGGTGCTTTCATGAAAAAATGTTATTGTTTGGTGCAGGTACCTGGACAACTTCGATGAGAAGAAGGTGTCCTCGATTATGATCGATTTCAATGAGGACACCAGCCTACGGTTCGAGTCGAGGTTCGAGTCTGGCAACCTGCGGAGGGCCATTCGGGTGAGTGCGGCAACCGGAAACGCCACTGCTTTCTCATGGTGGGGGGAGGTATAGAGCGCCACGCCCCCACACACGTATTCCTCAGACGAGGCCGACTAAAATCTGTTGATAATGTCCTCGCTCCCCTCAGGTCCCCAGGTGTCCCCAGGTCGGCGACCAAAAAGGCAGTCTTGGAATTGGTCCGTGATGAATATTTGCCCTCTTTCTTCGAGGGGCTGACCTGACCTGACCTTTTAGACGGGGCCGTACGAGTACGACCTGCTCATCTGTCCTGACGTGGGCTCGTCCCGTCACCAGCAGTGGTTCTACTTCGAAGTCTCTAACATGCGCGCCCACCAGCCTTACGTGTTCAACATCATCAACAACGAGAAGCTGACCTGTGAGTACCAATCAGGTAGGTGCAATTGGCGTAAGGGTTTTGTTTTGGTATATTCTACTGTTTTGGGTGTACTTAAAGCATTTGTTGTTGAAATGTTTTAGACTTCAAATAAGTTATCAACATTTTTGCTTTATTTCGGTGTAGGAATAATGTCCACCGCGGCTGAAAGTGTTCTCTGGCTGCTCCTGTTCTAAGCGGCATCGCAGTCTGTTCATGTCCATTGTCCATGTGCCAACAACGCGGCGGTGCTGTCACCTGGCGCGGACTCGGCAGGAATGCGGCCCGTGCTCTTCTCGGTGAAGGAGGCTGTCCTCGGCCACGCCTGCTGGACACGGGTCGGCACCGACCTCTTCTACTACCGCAACGCCTACTGCCGGCCGGCGCGGCACGGTGGCAAGCGGCAGCCGGCCAGCCAGGTACTGACACTGACACCGGCCAATCGGGTACTGACACTGACACCAGCTATCCAGGTACTGACACTGACACCGGCCAACGAGGTACTGACACTGACACTGACACCGGCCACCAGGTACTGACACTGACACCAGCCATCCAGGTACGAACACTGACACCAGCCACCAGGTACTGACACTGACACCGACTATCAGGTACTGACACTGACACCAGCCACCAGGTACTGACACTGACACCGGCCAGCCAGGTACTGACACTGACACCAGCCAGCCAGGTACTGACACTGACACCGGCCACCAGGTACTGACACTGACACCAGCCACCAGGTACTAACACTGACACCGGCCAATCGGGTACTGACACTGACACCAGCCATCCAGGCACTGACACTGACACCAGCCAATCTGGTACTGACACTGACACCAGCCATCCAGGTACTGACACTGACACCGGCCACCAGGTACTGACACTGACACCGGCCACCAGGTACTGACACTGACACTGGCCACCAGGTACTGACACTGACACCGGCCACCAGGTACTGACACTGACACCGGCCAACCAGGTACTGACACTGACACCGGCCAACCAGGTACTGACACTGACACCGACCAGCCAGGTACTGACACTGACACCGACCAATCGGATGCTGACACTGACACCGGCCAATTGGATGCTGACACTGACACCGACCAGCCAGGTACTGACACTGACACCGGCCAGCCAGGTATTGACTCTGACACCGGCCAATCGGATGCTGACACTGACACCGGCCAATCGGATGCTGACACTGACACCGGCCAGCCAGGTACTGACACTGACACCGGCCAGCCAGGTATTGGCTCTGACACCGGCCAATCGAATGCTGACACTGACACCGGCCAATCGGATGCTGACACTGACACAGACACGGCCAGCCAGGTACTGATACTGACACCAGCCAATCTGGTACTGACACTGACACCAGCCATCCAGGTACTGACACTGACACCGGCCATCCAGGTACTGACACTGACACCGGCCAACCAGGTACTGACACTGACACCGGCCACCAGGTACTGACACTGACACCGGTCAATCGGGTACTGACACTGACACCAACTATCAGGTACTAACACTGACACCGGCCAATCGGGTTACTGACACTGACACCGGTCAATCCAGTACTGACACTGACATCAACCATCCAGGTACTGACACTGACACCGGTCAATCGGGTACTGATACCGACTGTCAGGTTCTGTCGCTGGTGCCGACTACCAGGTACTGACAAGGGCACAGGGTCGGATAGCATTTACGCGGGAGTGGCCAGTCGCCATCTTGTATATGCGTTGTCGGGGACCAGCTGTAGCTGATGCTTTGAAAGCTGCTGGTGGGAAAATATCGGGCCTGACGCTGTCGATGGGGAACTTGCTAATTCACACGATGTACAATGTACTGCCCTCGTGTGGTCATTAGAGACCGAATGCCAATAATTTGTATTTCCACTGCACCCGCTTGCGTTCCACATGACCCCCCGCGGGTGGCTGAGGGGGGGGGGGGAGAGGAGGAGGTTGTTTTTCCCTTCGAATGTCATTTTCTTGAAAAGCTACAGAAATATTACGGGCGGCGTTCTCAAGCTCCTGACGAGACGAAGAGAAATTGTCTGGACTATTTTTAGGTCAGGTCTATATTGAGGCCACCAGAGGTAAAAAAGGTGTCATAGGCTTACGCCAGGGCATAGCACATTTTCTGACAAGGAAATTGACCCTGTCTTGGGTGAACAATTTGAAAATTCCGAAGTCATGGTTTTGTAGACTCAAATGACCTTGTCATATTCTGAAGTTTGTAACTGATCGATTTTCAGCTGTTCCTTTTGGCACCGCTCCAATCTCGTGATTTTGCGATTTGAGTTCGGAACACTTGGCCTTGAACGGATTCTTGGCCTGACTTGACCTGACATAAACAATTTTGTCATATGCGCCAGATTGATCCGGCCTGAGGTATTGTTAGGTATCGTGTTCTGCGTTATTCAGGGAAACCAGGAGAAGAGAGTGTGGTAACTTCCTGCCTCCCCCAGCAGGGCGTGTGTTAAGTCTCATGTGTTGCAGGTGTAGTATTCTGTTGACAAGTAATGCATGTAATCATTAGCTTTCTCGCAGTAAATGACGAGCATGTATTCTACAACGTCGCGTGAACCCGACCAGGATTGGCTGCTCGCTAATGCCGTGAATTCTGGATCGGCGCCTGTGGCTGGATCGGCCCCGGTTACTTCAGCACCTGTCTGTGTCTGCCGCAGCAGTCCGCCAGGAGACGGGTGTACTGCACTGCCTCCTTCACCATCACGTTTCCGCACGAGGGCGACGTCTGTTACCTGGCGTTCCACTACCCCTACACCTACACCCGGCTCCGGGTGAGTGTGCTGCCTGCATGGCGTTCCACTACCCCTACACCTACACCCGGCTCCGGGTGAGAAGCAGCGTCACTGTCTGCCGACGTGGTTGTACACCAGTCCAGGAGCGCTGGCCGAAGCAGCCAGGCGTGCAGTTGCGGTCTAGATATGAAGTGAAGCGCGTGCGGAATAGATGTGTGGACTGAGGAGACATAAACGAAATACTGCTACAAATGGGCCGTGTGTGCCGTGACTGGGGGATTAGTGGTGAGTAAGGGTTCGAAGATGCTGTGTCATGTGGTGTTGTCTCACAACAGCCGGCCGGCGCTGCTCTCAGACGCTGCTGGACGCGCTGGAGCGGTCGGTGGACCCGGAGGTGTGGTGGCGCTGCCAGCCGCTGGCCTGTGACCTCGGGGGCAACTCTGCCCACCTGGTCACCGTGACCGGTCACGGTACCCTGCAGCACAAGGTCAGTGGCGGTACCCTGCCGCACAAGGTTTGTCACAATACCCTGCAACACAAGGCTAGTCACGGTGCCCTGCAGCACAAGGTTAGTCACAATACCCTGCAGCACAAGGTTAGTCACGATACCCTGCCGCACAAGGTTTGTCACAATACCCTGCAGCACAATGCTAGTCACGGTGCCCTGCAGCACAAGGTTAGTCACGATACCCTGCAGCACAAGGTTAATCACGGTACCCTGCAGCACAAGGTTAGTCACGATACCCTGCAGCACAAGGTTAATCACGATACCCTGCAGCACAAGGTTAATCACGATACCCTGCAGCACAAGGTTAATCACGGTGCCCTGCAGCACAAGGCTAGTCACGGTACCCTGCAGCACAAGGTTAGTCACGATACCCTGCAACACAAGGTTAATCACGGTACACTGCAGCACACGGTTAATCACGGTACCCTGCAGCACAAGGTCAGTCACGGTACCCTGCAGCACAAGGTTAATCACGGTACCCTGCAGCACAAGGTCAGTCACGGTACCCTGCAGCACAAGGTTAATCACGGTACCCTGCAGCACAAGGTCAGTCACGGTACCCTGCAGCACAAGGTCAGTCACGGTACCCTGCAGCACAAAGGTCAGTCACGGTACCCTGCAGCACAAGGTCAGTCACGGTACCCTGCAGCACAAGGTTAATCACGGTACCCTGCAACACAAGGCTAGTCACGGTACCCTGCAGCACAAGGTTAATCACCGTACCCTGCAGCACAAGGTTAATCACGGTACCCTGCAGCACAAGGTCAGTCACGGTACCCTGCAGCACAAGGTTAATCACGGTACCCTGCAGCACAAGGTCAGTAACGGTACCCTGCAGCACAAGGTCAGTCACGGTACCCTGCAGCACAAGGTCAGTCACGGTACCCTGCAGCACAAGGTCAGTCACGGTACCCTGCAGCACAAGGTTAATCACGGTACCCTGCAACACAAGGTCAGTCACGGTACCCTGCAGCACAAGGTTAATCACGGTACCCTGCAGCACAAGGTCAGTCACGGTACCCTGCAGCACAAGGTCAGTCACGGTACCCTGCAGCACAAGGTTAATCACGGTACCCTGCAGCACAAGGTCAGTCACGGTACCCTGCAGCACAAGGTCAGTCACGGTACCCTGCAGCACACGGTTAATCACCGTACCCTGCAGTACAAGGTCAGTCACGGTGCTCTGCAGCACAAGGTGAGACACGGTGCCCTGCAGCACAAGGTTAATCACCGTACCCTGTAACACAAGGCTAGTCACGGTGCTCTGCAGCACAAGATCAATGAGGGAGCATGCAACGCGAGGTGCATTGTACAACCCTGTAGTGCGTCGTTGCTAAACTTATGGTACTAAGGATGCTGCTGGAGCGAAGCGATAGTCTTAATTTAGAACGTACGCTGTATTTTTCGGCGGGCACATTGCCTTTAAAGAGAATGTAGCACCTTTATAACGTGCTTTTAACTGAGACAGCCAAGTTGTAAAGCATGCCGGAAAACCCGGTACTCAATATATTATTTGTCTTGAAACTCAAAATTTCCGTGGAGAAAAGCTAAAAACTTACCTGAAATGTACCCCAAATGTACCCCAGCCAGGCGGTCACAGTTGTCAGCTGTTGGTGTGATGACAGCGCTGACGTCACGGTGAGTGATCAGCCAATTGAAGCCCTTGAAGCTTATTTAATTTGGTAGTGGTTGCCAGATCATGACGTCATCCCCAGGCAGAGGTTTATTTTTCACCCTAGAGGAGCATTTCAAAAATCAAGGCATTTAGCTCATTGTGCATTTTTTTCAGAGAAATCATGGACGTTTTCATGATTTTCGGCTAACAGTACCCCTAATTACACTACATTCCAGGATTCGACCAAAACGTCACATTCCCTTTTCATGATTTTCGGCTAAAAGTACCCCTAATTACACTACATTCCAGGATTCGACCAAGATGCGACATTCTCCTTAAAAGGGAATGTGGCATTTTGGTCGAATCCTGGAATTTAGTGTAATTAGGGGTACTTTTAGCCTAAAATAATGGAAGCGTCCATGGTTTCTCTGAAAAATGTAGAATAAGCTCAATATTTTTTTAATGCTCCTTTAGGGAGAAAAATAAATATCTGCCAGTGGATGATGTCATGATATGGCAACCACTACCATATTCAATAGGCTTCAAGGGCTTCGATTGGCTAATACTCACCGTGACGTCAGCATATGTCGTCACACCAACAACTGACAACTGTGGCCTGCTGCTAAGGGTACATGTGGGATACATTTCAGGTAGGTTTTTAGCTTTTTTCTACGGAAATTTTGAGTTTCAAGACAAATGATATATTGAGTACCGGGTTTTCCGGCATGCTTTACAACTGGGCTATCTCAGTTGGAAAGGACGATATAAAGGTGCCACATTCCCTTTAAGGAAGTTCGGCTGGCTTACTTCGTGCTCGGTCCACCTGTTAACTCTATATATAGTGTCAGTGATGTATGGCTGTTTTTTTGGGATTTTAGGGCGCTTCGACTACTCGTCTAAACCAACTGGCTTCTCGCTTTGGCTAAGTATGACCATACTCCCCACGACACTCAGGAGCAGCCATTTAGAAGATGGCTGGCGTAAAGCACTACGCGGTGATTCACAACACTGTGCTAGGGCTAAGAGCGCTACTCTACTCATAAGGCTAACACTGGATTCCTCTCCATATCTGCAACGAATTCAAACATAAATACTGCATATACTTTTGTGGGGTATGATGCCTTTAGGAGTGAGACGACGTGTACATAACAATAATCGTCTAGTTTTGCCTGCTAACTGTTGTCCGGCCAGTGAGACCAGCCGCTGTGCTCTTCACAGAAGGAGGTGGTGTTTCTGACCGCCCGCATCCACCCGGGCGAGACGGGCGCCTCCTGGGCCATGGAGGGCACACTGCGCTTCCTGGTGGGCGCCTCCCCCGAGGCGCGCTCCCTGCGCCACAGGTTCATCTTCAAGATTGTGCCGATGCTGAACGTGGAGGGTGTCGTCAACGGGTGGTGAGTGGCGACTGTCGGCGTAGAGGGTGCATGAGAGGTGCCGGATGTAACGGCAGACTCTGCGTGGGTGTATTGTAACGACGCGGGCTTGTATTTACATGCATGGTTTAAGTGCTGCGGTTTTTGTCGATCAGAAGATACGCTTTTCTCACGAGAATTGTTTCAGGGCAAGTGAACGCTAGTACAACGTAGTTTCACGGTTGGATGTTTTGTGGGCAGTCACCGGTGTGGGCTGACGGAGGACCGTCTGTGGACAGTCACTGTTGTGGACTGATGCGAGACCGTGTGTGGACAGTTACTGGCGTGAAATGACGGAGGACCGTGTGTGGACTGACGGAGGACCGTGTGTGGACAGTTACTGGTGTGGGCTGATGGAGGACCGTTTGTGGACTGACGGAGGACCGTGTGTGGACAGTCACTGTTGTGGACTGATGCGAGACCGTGTGTGGGCAGTCACCGGTGTGGGCTGATGGAGGACCGTGTGTGGACAGTCACTGTTGTGGACTGATGCGAGACCGTGTGTGGACAGTCACTGATGTGGACTGACGGAGGACCGTGTGTGTACAGTTACTGGTGTGGGCTGACGGAGGACCGTGTGTGGACAGTCACTGTTGTGGACTGATGCGAGACCGTGTGTGGACAGTCACTGATGTGGACTGACGGAGGACCGTGTGTGGACAGTCACTGATGTGGACTGACGGAGGACCGTGTGTGGACAGTTACTGGCGTGGACTGACGGAGGACCGTGTGTGGACAGTTACTGGTGTGGGCTGATGGAGGACCGTGTGTGGACAGTCACTGTTGTGGACTGATGCGAGACCGTGTGTGGACAGTCACTGATGTGGACTGACGGAGGACCGTGTGTGGACAGTTACTGGTGTGGGCTGACGGAGGACCGTGTGTGGACAGTTACTGGTGTGGGCTGACGGAGGACCGTTTGTGGACTGACGGAGGACCGTGTGTGGACAGTCACTGTTGTGGACTGATGCGAGACCGTGTGGGCAGTCACCGGTGTGGGCTGACGGAGGACCGTGTGTGGACAGTCACTGTTGTGGACTGATGCGAGACCGTGTGTGGACAGTCACTGATGTGGACTGACGGAGGACCGTGTGTGGACAGTTACTGGCGTGGACTGACGGAGGACCGTGTGTGGACAGTTACTGCTGTGGGCTGACGGAGGACCGTGTGTGGACAGTTACTGGCGTGGACTGACGGAGGACCGTGTGTGGACAGTTACTGGTGTGGACTGACGGAGGACCGTGTGGGACAGTTACTGGCGTGGACTGACGGAGGACCGTGTGTGGACAGTTACTGGTGTGGGCTGACGGAGGACAGTGTGTGGACAGTCACTGTTGTGGACTGATGCGAGACCGTGTGTGGGCAGTCACCGGTGTGGGCTGACGGAGGACCGTGTGTGGACAGTTACTGGTGTGGGCTGACGGAGGACCGTGTGTGGACAGTCACTGTTGTGGACTGATGCGAGACCGTGTGTGGGCAGTCACCGGTGTGGGCTGACGGAGGACCGTGTGTGGGCAGTCACCGGTGTGGGCTGACGGAGGACCGTGTGTGGACAGTTACTGGTGTGGGCTGACGGAGGACCGTGTGTGGACAGTTACTGGTGTGGGCTGACGGAGGACCGTGTGTGGACAGTTACTGGTGTGGGCTGACGGAGGACCGTTTGTGGACAGTCACCGGTGTGGGCTGACGGACGAGGACCTGAACCGGCGATGGAAGACACCGGACCCTGTGCTGCACCCCGTCATCTACCGCACCAAGGTCAGACTTCACGCACTGAAGTCCGCTGTCCGCTGGACGAGGGTGTTGACTTTGTCCAAGGGACTGGTCAGTCTGGAAAATGGGCCACTGGTGGCACTAGATCGTGTCATTTATTTAGTCCAGGACTTGATTCTCACAACGTCACTTTATACTCGTGTCTCGACTCGACGTTACAATGACCTCGCATTGTACCGACCATTAATCCGGATCACGGTCATGTTGTATGGAATGAATGCACGCGTAACTAAACCAGATATTACGTGTCATTTGAAGTTCATCCAATTACTTAATGCGGTCAAAAAGCAGGTACCGGAGCTTCACAACGATAGTATATATTGCACCTGAGAAATGATGAAGCATTCACTCTTGCATATGATCTCCCTGCTTCTCTACAGAGACTTACATCGAGTTTCCAGGAGAGTGACTTAAAAAAATGGCGTTCCCCGCAGATGTTCCTTCTTGGTTTAGAAAACTAGAACTCGCTGGAAGCCAGGTCCAGGTCTGGGGAGCAGGTTGCGTGGTATAACAGTCTGATCTCGTTCAATTTGTGGAATCTCCGTCATAAAGGTGTTGCGGTGCAGAGCGGGTGTCATAGTGAAGGATGAATCTCTTCACTCTTGTGAAAACGAATAAAGATTCTGGCAGTTCTCGAGGCTATCACTAAAACGAAGAGGCAAGGAGTACGTCACTTGCACCTTAGGACAAGGCGTACTTATTACACCTTCACCAAGGCCTGCATGTGGTGCTTATTGAGGGTCGGAAAGGAGGGATACTTCCACTTAGTTTTTTGTTTGTTTCTGGGTTGCAGAGGGGAAACAGCTTTGATCCTCCGTCACAGTAGCTTTTTCAGGCAGCTCTCCTGTCCGTCAGTACAAATCCGATCTGCAGAGATCGCTTGTCTGGCCTGTGAACAACTGCATGCGCGTTGCGTTGTTCAATTCTCGTGTTGTTGCCGATTCCAGGTCGGTTACGAAAATACTTTTGGAAAAATATCGATGCTGCCCAAAAGAAAAGGGTTACAGGGGAAAATAAGACGTGTATTGGAAGATGAAGGGTCAGCCTACAATGCGAGGTAAAAGCTACGTGCACTGCCCTCGTGAGTTAAAAGCAAAGGGTCTCCTGTAGTTGCATTTTGACCGCACTTTGTACATACAATCGGTCTTTCCAACTGAACTCGTGTGTCCAGGCGTTGATGGAGTACTCGGCGTTCGTGTTGAAGCGAGTGCCGTACCTGTACTGCGACTACCACGGCCACTCGTGTCGCAAGAACGTGTTTCTGTACGGCTGCAGCGGTCGCCGCTCGTGGTTGTCGGCCGACCGTGCGAAGCCGGACAACGAGGCGCTGGTCAGCTGTCTGCCGCAGGTGCGAGTCCTCAGCGGGGTACCCCGCTGCTGCTGATGTGGCGCGGGGGGCTCAACGGTAGGGATGGCGGCGATGGTGGTGGTAACAGCGCGCTGTTTGGTAGTGTTCTGTAAATATTAGGGACTGTGAATTAATCACTGATATGTGTTGGGTTCGACAATGCACCATGTTTATAACGAGATCATTAGCAATACTCAAGCCGTTATACTTCGTCAACCGCTTTTGAAACTTTGTATGATATGAATTTGTGCAGAGACACGTGTGTGCACTTTCCCCAGAACACCCGTTCATATTTGGTTCATTGTGACTCCTTTGTGATTTTGTTTGTCTTCAGGCCTGTGGTCGTATATTGTGATGTTGGTTATTGCCAGATTTTCCTCCGTCACACCTCTGCTTCAGTCCCTGTGAGACTCTCACTGTGCCGTACAAAACGTTTTTCCGTGACCGGGTATCTGTGTCAGGCGCTGTACCGCGTAGCGCCCGCCTTCAGTCTGCGATGCTGCCACCTAGCGGTGGAGCGTTCGCGCGAGAGCACGGCGCGCGTGGTGATTTGGCGCGAACTGGGCGTTCAGCGCAGCTACACCATGGAGAGTAGCTACTGTGGGTGCGACCAAGGACCCTACCAGGTTCGGACCCCTCTCCTTCTGGAAAGCCGTCTGTATAGTGTATATGGATGCCTCAATTTGCGTTCTGCATTTGATATGTACTAACTATGTAACGGGAGGGATCACAGTAGTAATCAGTGTTACTTTGACGCCCCACTGTAGAATGTTTGTTCTTGTTACCTGTGATCCGTGCCTTCGCTGGTCGGTGTGTCTGTGAGCCGGACAGGGCGCGGGTTGTGCTGTGCCGCAGGACAGCGCCATCTCGACTCAGCAGCTGCAGGAGACGGGCGGGCGGCTCTGCCTGGCGCTGCACCTGGTATCGGTGCCTGGAGACCTCGCCGCTCTGGAGGCAGCGCGCGCCGGCTACTGGTCGGTAGCTCGATACCCTCAAGTGTGAAACCTCAACGGGGAAAATTGCACCGTAAAACAGTACATTATAGACAAGGACTTTGTGCATTCGCCGGGGAGTCTACGCTTTTAGTGTTGTGGTGCAGGTGCATCGATGGCGGTAGGTGAGCCGGTGGTGTGTTTTTGTGCCGCCAGGTGGCGGCCTCAGGAGGAGTTTGAGCGGGAGTTCCAGCTGAGCTCCAACCCCAACTCTGATGTCACCGAGTCCGATGACGACACTGACGCAAAGTCGGCCGAGTGACGAGTCGCCGGAGACCTGCGGCCGTCTCCGGGTCAGACGTCAGACCCGCAGGTTAGCTGGGGCGGCCCCGCGTCAGACTTCAGACCCAAGGTCAGTGGCGGCCCCGCGTCAGACTTCAGGCCAGCTGGGGCGACCCCGCGTCAAACCTGCATCCCAGCTAGGGTGACCCCGCGTCAGACATCAGACCGCAGCCCAGCTGGGACCACCCTGCGTCAGGCGTCAGACCGCAGCCCAGCCGGGGTGACCCCGCGTCAGACGTCAGACCCGCAGCCCAGCTGGGGCCACCCCGCGTCAGACTTTAGACCGCAGTTCAGCTGGGGCCACCCTGCGTCAAGCGTCAGACCTGCAGCCCAGCTGGGGTGACCCCGCGTCAGACGTTAGACCCACAGGTCAGCTGGGGCCACCTCGCGTCAGACGTCAGACCTGCAGCCCATCTGGGGCGGCCCTGCGTCAGACGACGGGCGGCTGTGGGTGAGTACGACCTAACGAGCCTGTGGCCTGCCGCTGAACGCCATGTATTTCGCCCAGATGTGGCCCGGCTTGGACTGATTGTTATAACTCCTGCCGAGCGTTGGCGATATGTTCCTGGCTGCTGTGATAACGTGTGCCCATGTTTGCGGCCAAATCCCAGAGCTTTACCTATGCCTGCTAAGATACCCGTGTCAGCGCGAAACTAATCCATTCCACGGAGCTGCTCTATGTTGAGGTCCTTTGTTATGCCCGGCGAGTGTCGGGCTGTTATATTGTGGGATTCTAAAATGCTGTTGATTGGCAATGTGGTCGAATACTCCAGCGGGATTAGCGAGAATGTCTGTAGATTAGAAACGGAACTATTGACGCCCACAGTACGTTCCACGTTAGATAATATCTTGGCAGTTTGCACTTGAATGTATTGGCTCAGTGGTTTGAACGTGCCATGTTCCACTTGTAAGTAACACTGCCGTCCATTGGCTTGTGCCGGCTGCGCCGACGTTGTAACAGCCGACTAACAACCTTCCAGTAATGCACTTCCGACGTGAAACCTGGCACTGCGGCCAGCCGGCCACCTTGTTGTTAACCTGTTGAATGTTGACGTTGTTAACCAGCAACCGCACGGGTGCCGTGTCCCTGGCAGTCCCGGCCGGCTAAGTGATCAATAGTTGATCGGGCAGCTACGGTCGGTCTCCCACGTGATGATCAGTGGCTTTATAACGGCTGGTCCGATGGCGCGCCAGAACTCCGTCCGTCCGCGCGTGTCACGTCATGTCAGGGCATTTCAGCGAAGTCGCGTGCCATTTCGCCGGCCCGGGGCACCTCGTCTCTTCCCATTGAGGCGTCCGCCGGTACCTTCTCTTCCACAGCGTTGCCACGTTCCGTGTTGTGTTCACCTGGGATCGTTATTTACCGTCTTGGGCTTAATCCCTAATGTTATGTTGGCGGTGGTGCGGGCTTCCGCCTGTCAGAATTTTACCTGTTAACTTGTGACCCGCCCAGTTTCCATCGGGTTAAGCCGTCCTCCAAATAAACAGTTACATGTTCTCCAACAGCTGGTATAGCTGCACTGTAGTGAGCACTGGCTAAGATCGTCACTCATCGTGTATTTCTTGCGTCTACCAAGCGGTCCTACGCCTTACGTATAGAACTAGCACAACGAACTAGCACTGTTGCGACACCTTAAATAGAGTATGGACGCGTCACACCAGAAAATCACTCAAATGGCCCACGGGCAGTCACCCGCAATGTTCACATACTACAGTTGGCACCAGCGTACCCAATGGCACTTGCACTTATACAATGGCAGGTTCACCCAGAAGAGCCAGGCTGACTGGGCCACAACGGAAAGCTCTTCAAACAACGCGCTTATAAAGCGGCGCGGTTCACTCCAAGTATAGCTCAGTAACATAGATCGTCACACCTGTCTGGCCATCGAGTTGGTTGTCATAGCAACCTTGGTCCGGCTGAAGTGACAGGTTTCGCCTGTCTGTATGCCTACACTGCTATCCCGAATGGAGGAGAACTGTGGCACATGCAGGATATCGCACAGAATCAGAGCGTACTATGAGACAGCTTTCAACGTTCTCTGTCAGGCGGTTCTGTTTCCTTGCTGGACCACCGCACGAAATGTATTTTAACGAAACGAAATCTGTTCTGACTTCAATTGAAGAAGCATGGAGAGACTGATAGACAGAATGGCCTATTCCCCGACAAATTATTAGAGACAATGTGACCTGCGCACTCTTGAAGCGCACATGCCGGAAAAGCAGGTCTTCCGTCGGCAATCGACCGGCGCTCCCAGACTAGAGCGCTTTTCCGGTGTTTTGCAGATGCTAATGCCGATCAACGTAGTGAGAGATAGCGACTTGTTCTGAACCAGCGCTTCCCCGAAATACGAGCCTCAGGCGACGGGTGAGGCGTTGCAGCGCCACTTGTCATAACTTAAATTTCACGGTTACCCGCTAGATGGCATTAGTCACTGCACTCTGAGGCTGCCGGCAACATTGACACAAGAGCACTCGCCAGCTTGGCGCAAATTACACATTCACGGCACCAAAGACTGATGGGCCGGCACCCCAATGTTGGCCCCGTGTAGGAAGTCGTCATAAGCACCAATTCGTCTGTCTTCTGCTTTTTCAGAAGCTTTTAACGCTCTCGCGTAACGCCATGCGCATTAGTGCAGTTTGAAGACGGCACTGTCGTTAACGCGTGGTACTGATCATGTTTCTAATTCGACTCACTAGATGATAGCTTGCTGCTCGGCTGACCCAGAGGGTTCGCTGATGAGGACTGCTAATGTTTTTTACGTCTGCAGGTTTCGCAGCAGGCGTTCCGGTAATACTTATACTTGCACAAACGCGCTTGTTGTACTAGGAGACAGTTGTCGAATCGGTCCAAGCATACACCTGTGAAGAATGGAGATAACGGTTAAAGAGAAACAAGTGGGTAAAAGAGAAAGAAGAGAAGAGATAGAGAGAATTAAAGAGAAACATGAAGGATCTATTCTTTTGTGACACACGTGACGGGAGGGGGGTGCTGATGTGTGGGGTGGCATAGCTGGATGGCGCGCGCGGTAGGCTCAGCTCGTGACACTGCACGTTCTGCGGGCTCGTGTTCCACCCAGAGGCAGGATTTAGCGCCTTTTCCCAGCTCAAATCTAACTTACTGCGCTTCCCCTCCGATGTCGTATGACATCAGCGGTAGGTACATCGTCACTGATCAGTCCTTTGCGAATGCCGTAGAAGCATTAAGTCGGTGATACCCAGCTCTTGCGGTATGCGTGACTCCATCCTTGAAAATAAAATCGGAATAAATATAAGAGTAGGAATAATCATCGGTGTCTTGTTTGCACATTAGGCACTTTCTCTACGGTATTGGTATGAACGATGGCAACGAAGGTGGAGAGACCATATGTGTGTGTTGGATTTTCTTCCACAATTTGTCGATTCTCAGCTCTGCTGCAAGAAAGGTGCACCAATTTTTTTTTCTTTTTGGTTTCCGTGACTCATCAGCCCTGCTTTTGATTGCCTCCACTGTCAAAAAGTAAGCTCTACACATGCATAAGTAAGTATCGAGAAAGGTATACATTTTATTTCGGTTTAACTAGAAAGGATTCAGAGTTCTCTAAGATCCTGCAGAATATATCGACAGTCTTTCGTATTTAGAAAATCGGCCCTGAGCGTTGCATCCAGCTAAACAATTTGGATTTTGCCGCAATGGCTTCATCATTGAATGTGTAGCAAGATCCCGGACAGCGCGCTGCACGCAAAGTGCTGTGAATCTGTCAGTCTCAAACCAATGGGGCCTTTATCAGAGCTGTCTTAGCTTAAAATTATTGTTCCCAATCCGCAGACTTCCATGACCCCCACAGAATTGCCCCACAAAATGGCCCCGTGACCCCCACAGAATGGCCCCGTGACCCCCACAGAAAGGCCCCGTGACCCCCACAGAATGGCCCCGTGACCCCCACAGAATGGCCCCGTGACCCCCATAGAATTGCCTTGCGACCCCAAATGTGACCATTACCCACCATTTGGGAACCAACCAGTGCGCGGCCCACCCCGGGACAAACTCACCAGTGCGCGGCCCACCCCGGGACAGACTCACCAGTGCGCGGCCACGGGACAGACTAAGTGCGGGCCCCCGGCGCCAGACTCACAGTGCGCGGTCCGCCCGGACAGACAGCGGTGGTCCACCCGGCGCCAGATCAGTGCGGCACGGGACAGACTCACAGTGCGCGGTCCGCCCTGAGAAAGTGCGCGGCCACGGCGCCAGACTCACCAGTGCGCGGTCCGTCGGAGTCCGGGGAGTGGCGCTGGTCGGCCGCCGGTCTGTGCCGATGTTTGCGCAGCTTCTTCTGCCGGTGGCGCCGCCCGCCGGGCCGGTGCCGGTGCCCTGTCGGCGCGTCTGCGGCCAGGAGCGAGGTCAAGGGATCGGACCCCGGCGAGGGCACCAGGTTAGTGCTGGTGTCCGACGGCTGGTCCACCGTGATGCTGTTGCCCACCTCTTCCGAATAGAACGCCGTCGTGGCGGCTGGAGGACTCTCACTGGCGCCATCCGACGGCAGCCCGTCAAATGAGAAGTTATCGTAACTGTTGTCAGATGGCGCTGTGGTGCTGTCGGCCCCATTTCTGTACAGCTGAAGCGTGCCGTTGACTGTGCTGCCAGGCGGTGCGACTATAGGGAAACGTGCGCTGTTGTCAGCGAAGGCAATTTGTGTTCAGCAAGCCGTGACTTGACTGGTGGCAGTGGTGGCACAAAAGCAGGTCAAAGTCAAATGTGGCAATTATATATATCACAGCTTGCCCTTTCTTGGAAGGTGACGAACACAATTGTTTCAAAATTGAATTGGAGCGGTCACACGTTTACGTTTCTAAGGGTATGCACGAGGTCCGCGCGGTCCACGTTTATACCTGCAGCTGCAGTATTGCATGCGGTTCTGCGCCACGTTGACAGATGCTCAACACAACAGTAGCGATACTCACTTTGTGGGCAGCCCCAAAGCCTTGCATGAACGTTAAAGCCATTACAAATTGCACCCGTCGGCAAGGCAGCTCAACAAAAATGTACAGCGACGTGACTGGTGAGGTCCACCGAAGACGACCAACGAGCAGCTTGCCATAACAAATATGACGATTAGGTTAATGTCTGACAAAATTGCTTTACGAGTTAACACGCACAGCGGAAGGGCGTCAGGGGTGAGACGCATTTGAAGGATTGGAGCCGGTTCATGAAAGGGTCGTGCAACTTCCGTGCATGAAGACGTGCAAAACGCCATGCCCAGCTCACTGCAATCATTCAAGTGCACAGCCCAGTCCCTCGTGGTCTCAGCGACCGTGCGCGCTAGGGTTAACACGCCCTCATACGCGGATCCAGGGGGCAAAGGAGGACAGATGCCCCCCCACGATTGACCCTCGGCACCCCCTGAAATGGTCACGGCGCCTCCAAGGTTGATGGCGCCCCCTGAAATATTTCATTACACCCCACCCCACGCCCCCTCCCCCAGGATGCGAAAATCTGCGCCCACCGATAGGATTTTGCGCCCACCTGATACGTTTTGCCGGTCTAAAGTGGCGTCCCTCCTGGTCCGGATGGCGCCCCCCCCGAGAAGGTGCACCCCCCATTGGCAATCCTGGATCCGCGTATGCACGTCGTGCGCACATTCGGTGGAAATACAAATTGGCCAGTATTTTCAGCGCTGTAGAAATGGATGATTGCGAATAATTGCGGTTTCTACAATGTACCGAAATGGTCACCATCAACTTTGGGTGACCCTTAGTTCTCTAAATATGAACTGATTTCCGAAATTCTTCCCGCAAAGACGCTTAATCTATGGAAAAATGTCAAGTACTGCAACTCAGACCTTCTGAACTTTTTTTGTTTTGATGCATTTTCGCAGCACATGTGAGATGTGCATATTTTGTCTCTTGTGTTAATTCCTGTTTCATATCATTTCACACAAGTATTTACACAATGTAACACCACATTGCTAGAGGGATTGTTACAACCTGCTTCGTAGTTCGTGCTCTGCCATTTAGAACCAAACTGATGCAAGACATGGCGGACTGCCTTACCATCGTCTGAAGCTTTGGGGTACATCGACTTCTGATATTATCTCACGCCCATTAGGGCGTGCTCTGATTGCCGACCCACGGAAGGAGGGGCACTGGTCGGTAACTTCAGGAACTGCATTGCACTGCGGTTTAGAAACAACTACCTGAATCTAGCGATAAGGTTGAGCGACAAGCTGTTGGTATTTAAAAAGTATGATGGCTAAGGTGGCTACTTTATGATGGCTCTGGGCTACTTTCTTAACCTGTGCCTGAGAAAGGTCTGGACTGTAACGATACCTGGCACTGGGGACCCTTTCCCCTCCTAATTCGAGAACTACTAAACGGATTTTCTCCATCTAAAGTGACCGATATCTGCCACTTTTTCAGGCTCATGGAACCGGATATTGAAATTAAATTGAGTCTCATCTGAAAAATGACCTGATGATATAAAAACGTAATTGGAAACTTTTTTAGTACGGGGATTTGTAACATTTCGTTGGGATTAAGACGACGCATCTGGACACTATTATGTATGTACCAGACCAAGATCGTATAAAAATTACTGATAGTCACGACGTCATCAACAAACATCTTACAGTGGGTACTATGCCTCTACTTGGTATCGTGCGGCCAATGAGTACAACATGTACCCTTATCGTAACCTATTAACGTACGTCAGTAGTTTCCTGGTAGATTTAGGATAAAACAAGTTATAATTTTAGCAAAATGACGTGATTTATTTAGCATTTTAGATGAACTTACGTCATTCATAAATGAAACAGTGTTTATGATGGGCTTTTATATCAGGAAATAATCAGTAACTGCTCATGGTCCTTTGCATGTGTAAAAGACAGAAAAAGACAGATGAATTCGTAAAGGAGAGTTTTAAAATATATTTAGATCATTCCACATGTGTGGACCCGCATATGGTTCCTGACTAACCGATTTCCAGGTAAATGTTTGGTTTCTGATTCCGATTGTATAGCGTATTTCATAATATTATTTGTCCAATAACTTTGTCAAAATGTAGGATTTATGCAAAATGTGTGCATTTAAAAATAACAATAATAAATTAAGGACGCATTTTGCATCAAGTACCGCTGATGACATAAAAATGAAATATGGATGTAGAGGCAGTTAATCAGGCGATATGCTATAAGAAAACTACGAACGTGTCGCTCTGTTCCCGGAAATGAACACGGTAATAAAGAAGTGTAATTTTTCAAGACCCAACTTTGTGACGTCACTATGAAGTAATAGGATGTGCTTTTTCCTGGTTATATTTTAAGTACGAAGCAATGATTTCTTGACAGGCACTGTCAGTTTCTTTCCTGCACATATGAAGACTGCGAAAATATGCTCAAAAGTGTGAAGGAGGGAAGGGGGCTAAAACCCCCTGTGACAGGAGCGGGATAACAAGGCTGGATAAACCATAGCTGACACCGCAGCGTGGTCCAGTTCGGAAGCCCTGCAGTCATTCATTTTGTGAATGACGAACGTCATTTTGGCGCTGGGTAGGGGTGCCGGCTGACCTGATTTGCCGCAGGCTGGGCTGAGGCAGGACCGGCCTCCGTCTGGGCGCGCCTCTGTCGGACACTCCGTCCTCGCCGCGCCGTAGGCCGACAGACACGCCACCGTGCGGCTCTGGCGGGCAGCGCCGCAGCCGCCGGCGCAGCTGCCCCACTCCGAGACGTGCCAGCGCGCCGCACACTCCGACCGCGGCCCGCCGCACCTCTGCTCCTCCGCCGGCCGCGCGTCGGCGCCACAGGCGGCGTCCGCCACCACCGTATAGACGGCGCCACTGTAGCTGACGCACATCACCGGGCGGCGCTGCACGCCCCAGCCGCACTCGTGCGAACACTGGAACATTTCAGACACCGGCGTTCAAGGAAACGGCAGGGGCCATGGCCCCCCAATATTCAGATTCTAACCATTAACCCTATGGCGTTGACTGGAAAGAAATACTCAAAATGCCCACGCCCCCAATATTCTGACGTCCACGCCTATGCCGGCGTTGGCACTGCAGTAGGGAATAATTATGTCGGCGTCGGCTCATATTCGACAGAGTGGTTTGCCTCAAGAATGTTAATAGTCTATCTTAATGAGTCGCAACTAAATGGACACCTCATAACGACGAAATAATTCGTCTCACCACCTGAACATTTCTAAAACACACAACGTTTCAGAGCTTCTGCAACAAAATGGCCGACACATCAGTCTCGGAGCTTCTCTCTCTGACGAACCAGCGCCGAAGATGCCGTGACCTTACCCTGCTCCAGGGTCCTGCGAACCAGGTGCCGCCGCAGCGCCGGTCGGTCTTGCAGGGTCGAGTCTCGGCAGGACGGTCGCCCTCTGGACAGGAGCCGAGACACGTGACCTGACGCCACTGAAGGCCACGGCCGCACTCCACCGAGCACTGCCGGCCGCCGGGCACGGCATTGTCACCACCGGGCCACTCCTGTGCCCATGGATCAAATATATATATATAAACCCTCTCTCTCTCTCTCTCTCTCTCTCTCTCTCTCTCTCTCTCTCTCTCTCTCTCTCTCTTAGTTTGAGCTGCTCTTGATAAGCAACAATGCCAGGTCACACGAGACGCAGTATTCTTTATAAAAAAATCAGCATGATCCTGCAGACGCCTATCCTCTATTCACATACGGTTCAGTGTTGAACTCACAATGAACACGCGATTCACATAGGACGAGTGTAGGCTACAGTGCGTTGCCATAACAGTGCAAATGTTAAGTGCAAAATCCCAGCTCTGCTCACTACCATTGAAATGCCCCCAGCCTGGGCCCTGGCACTGACCTCTTCGGCCCACTCGGTAACCATCCAGCCCTCGTCAGCAGCCGCCTGGGCGTCCGCCGCGGGCAGCTCTGCGCCTGCGCAGCCGGGCCGGCGACAGGGTGCCACCTGGCGGGGTCGGGTCGCCTCAGGGCAGCGTCCGACCCCGGCCGGACAGGTCACCAGACGCCGACGCGGAGCCCCAGCCGCAGCTCACTGAACACTGCCGTCGGACACACGGGGTCAGCCGGGTCACAGCAACACGGGCGGTCAGAGGCGGTGAGGTGGGGGCTCCCTGAAGCGGATGAGGCATGTTGACGAGGTCCATCAGTCGGACGTGCTGTGCACCGGATATAATATGCACAAAAGCGATACCGTTGTATGTTGTTACCCTGCAGCTACATTGAATATACAGACTGTGTGAGCTGGTGCCAGGCAACTCCACTCACCGAGCTCCAGGACCCAGTGCTCCAGCTGGCGTCGGTGGTGTTGGCCGGCGCCGGCGTGGTGTTCTGACGACAGTCCGGCCGGCGGCACGGCTGAGAGTCGGCCTGGGGTGCGGGGCCCGGACACTGGCTCGCGGCGACGGTGCTGCCCTCGCTCTGACAGAGATATGGACGCTGCTGCTGGCCGGTGCCACACGTCACCGAGCAGACCGACCACACGCCCGGCTCCCACCTGACAGACCAGAACAGAGGTCAGGATACCGACCACACGCCCGGCTCCCACCTGACAGACCAGAACAGAGGTCAGGTCACCGACCACACGCCCGGCTCCCACCTGACAGACCCGAACAGAGGTCAGGACACCGACCACACGCCCGGCTCCCACCTGACAGACCAGAACAGAACAGAGTCAGGTCACCGACCACACGCCCTGCTCCCACCTGACAGACCAGAACAGAGATCAGGACACCGACCACACACCCGGCTCCCACCTGACAGACCAGAACAGAACAGAGGTCAGGATACCGACCACACGCCCGGCTCCCACCTGACAGACCAGAACAGAGATCAGGACACCGACCACACGCCCGGCTCCCACCTGACAGACCAGAACAGAACAGAGGTCAGGACACCGACCACACGCCCGGCTCCCACCTGACAGACCAGAAAAAAACAGAGTTCAGGACACCGACCACACGCCCGGCTCCCACCTGACAGACCAGAACAGAGGTCCGGATACCGACCACACACGCCCGGCTCCCACCTGACAGACCAGAACAGAACAGAGGTCAGGACACCGACCACACGCCCGACTCCCACCTGACAGACCAGAACAGAACAGAGGTCAGGACACCGACCACACGCCCGGCTCCCACCTGACAGACCAGAACAGAGATCAGGACACCGACCACACGCCCTGCTCCTACCTGACAGACCAGAACAGAGATCAGGACACCGACCACACGCCCGACTCCCACCTGACAGACCAGAACAGAACAGAGGTCAGGACACCGACCACACGCCCGACTCCCACCTGACAGACCAGAACAGAACAGAGGTCAGGACACCGACCACACGCCCGGCTCCCACCTGACAGACCAGAACAGAGATCAGGACACCGACCACACGCCCGGCTCCCACCTGACAGACCAGAACAGAGGTCAGGACACCGACCACACGCCCTGCTCCCACCTGACAGACCAGAACAGAGGTCAGGACACCGACCACACGCCCTGCTCCCACCTGACAGACCAGAGCACAACAGATGCCAGGACACCGACCACACGCCCTGCTCCCACCTGACAGACCAGAGCACAACAGATGCCAGGAAACCAACCACACGCCCGGCTCCCACCTGACAGACCAGAACAGAACAAAGATCAGGACACCGACCACACGCCCTGCTCCCACCTGACAGACCAAAGAGAAAGACACCGACCACACGCCCGGCTCACCTGACAGACCAGAACAGAGACCATGACGCCACGGCTCCCACCTGAGCCACCGAACAGAGAAGAACAGAGGTCGGAACACAGAGCAGTTAGACCCTACACTCGGCCTCGGTTTGAGACTTGTAGAAAAAGGCAGAGAATAGTTGCAGGAAGAAAAGCATTGAATACTTGTAAGGCACAGGTCTGAACTCCTGGTTGACTGCTTTCACTGATTTTACTTGGCACTGACCTGGCGTCTGAGTCCATGCTGACCGTGCAGAGCTCTTGAGCTTTGCACGGTCAAGTCCGTTCTCACTCAGCTGAGTGAGAACGGACTTAGCCGATCAGGGCTATGGGGGATTAAACACCTGGCCTAGCAGGGTTATGGCAGAGTACAGACCAGGCGGGGCTGTGTACTGACCTGGCCGAGCAGGGCTGTGTACTGACCTGGCCGGGCAGGGCTGTGTACTGACCTGACCGGGCAGGGCTGTGTACTGACCTGCTGACCGGGCCGGGCTGTGTACTGACCTGCTGACCGGGCCGGGCTGTGTACTGACCTGACCTGGCCGGGCAGGGCTGTCTACTGACCTGACCTGACCTGGCCGGGCAGGGCTGTGTGTGTACTGACCGGGCAGGGCTTTGTGCTGACCTGACTTGGCCAGGCAGGGCTGTGTGTGTACTGACCTGACCGGGCAGGGCTGTGTACTGACCTGACCGGGCAGGGCTGTGTACTGACCTGGCCGGGCAGGGCTGTGTGCTGACCTGACCAGGCAGGGCTGTGTTCTGACCTGACCGGGCCAGGCAGGGCTGTGTGTGTACTGACCTGACCGGGCAGGGCTGTGTACTGACCTGGCCGGGCAGGGCTGTGTACTGACCTGACCGGGCAGGGCTGTGTTCTGACCTGACCGGGCCAGGCAGGGCTGTGTGTGTACTGACCTGACCGGGCAGGGCTGTGTACTGACCTGACCGGGCAGGGCTGTGTACTGACCTGGCCGGGTAGGGCTGTGTTCTGACCTGACCGGGCCAGGCAGGGCTGTGTGTGTACTGACCTGACCGGGCAGGGCTGTGTGCTGACCTGGCCGGGCAGGGCTGTGTGCTGACCTGGCCGGGTAGGGCTGTGTACTGACCTGGCCGGGCTGTGTAGTGTGTACTGACCTGGCCGGGCAGGGCTGTGTGCTGACATGACCTGGCCGGGCGGGGCTGTGTACTGACCTGGCCGGGCTGTGTAGTGTGTACTGACCTGGCCGGGCAGGGCTGTGTGCTGACATGACCTGGCCGGGCGGGGCTGTGTACTGACCTGGCCGGGCGGGGCTGTGTACTGACCTGGCCGGGCGGGGCTGTGTACTGACCTGGCCGGGCAGGGCTGTGTACTGACCTGGCCGGGCAGGGCTGTGTGCTGACATGACCTGGCCGGGCGGGGCTGTGTACTGACCTGGCCGGGCAGGGCTGTCTACTGACCTGGCCGGGCAGGGCTGTGTGTGTACTGACCTGGCAGGGCTGTGTGTGTACTGACCTGGCCGGGCAGGGCTGTGTGCTGACCTGACCGGGCAGGGCTGTGTACTGACCTGGCCGGGCAGGGCTGTGTACTGACCTGGCCGGGCAGGGCCGGGTGTTGCAGCGCGCGGTGCTGGGCGGCGGCCGCTGCGCTGGGTTACAGTGCCGGTCCGGCGCCAGCTGCTTCCGCTTCCGTTTCATGCAGACCACTTCTGTCGTCTGGATGCCTGCGGACCGGCCGCACGCCGTCACAGAGCGCAGTGTTTAACGTCGATGCGCGGGAGCGTCAGAGGAGGCACGGCTGAATGTGGTTTCGACACTCGGAGAGCGAATCGCACCTCTCGCCAGTGCGTTATACAGAGACGATCTCTGATCCGATCCGGACCGTGTCGAAAATCTCCCCGTCGAATCCAGGCCATCCTTTTGTGTGCCGTGATGATTAGTCAGAATCCAAACCACAAAAAACCAAATCTACCAAAAAAGCGCATATCCATAAGCGAAACCACCGAAATAATCTCGCCAACCCAGCCCTATCCAGCAGCGGTTTGGGAAATCCATTCGGCAATCGAACCCACGACCCACTTAATTCATCTACTAATTTGTCATAATCACCCACGGACAACGGCTCATGAAGAGACGAAATCGTTTAATCGCCGACATTGTAATCCCAGCAATACCAGGCGCGTGCACTCACCCCCTCCGCAGCTTTTGCTGCACTCTGTGTACCCGGTGACCACCCACTGAAAGCGGCGCCGCCGTCGTCTGCGGCGTCGGCGGCGACGTTTGGGATTGCTGAGGGCGCCGCCGGAGGCGAACGGCGGCGCTTGCTCGCCGCCTCCCCCGGCTGGTAGAGCGGCGACACGAACACACTGTCTGCTGACAGGGGGTGCAGCACGACTGCTGATGTGATTTGCAACTGGTGGATGCTCCTTGGAAAGCCATTGAAGCTTCCTAGAGCGAGAAGCGTGTCAAGAACGCCACAATATCGAATTTTATTTAGAGTTTTTTATCTTAAACGAAAGACATAGGATAAACTATTTTTTATCAAAGAAAGAAATAGGTACATACCTGCACATAATCTCGAAAAAGTATATAGGCATTTGCATACAAGTTATCTCGTAGGGGCGCGGTAGTGGAATGGTCAGCGCAGCTGGCTTCCACGCAGCCGACCCGGGTTCAAGGCCCGGCGGCTTCCCTGAACAAGGAGCAAGCTGGCTCCCAAGAAACCCTTCCAACAGGGAAAGAGTTGGCGACGCCATATGACCCTGGCAGTTGGTGCGTCGATAAGCCCCAATAATTATTAAGTTATCTCGTATATAGTGACATGAAAAAACTTCCTTTGTTCACCAAACCTGAACGCGGGATTAACGTAAAAACAACTGCACTTGGATGTATATTCGCACATTTCCACGTGCACGAGTGAGCACTTCTTCAGCATGGCAGGCGTCGTCGGGCAGTACCCACCCACAGCTGGCGCGTCCCTCTGGTGGGGCTGGTCGGCCTGGCTGTGGGCTCCCGGCCGTCGCAGGCTGGCCGGCGGCGGCGGCTCAGCGCCACCCTGCGACGGTCCCGTCAACATCGGCAGCCGCGGCAGTACCGACGTCAGCGACGAGTTCCGCTTGATGGCGTACTCGTACTTGATGCCTCGGTTGGCTTGCCGGTACAACAGCTGTGAAGGCGTGGCAGATACGGTTGATGACGCCTGACACCTATATCCGCTGTGTTTAAGACGCTGTTCTCTGAGGTAGTACTACGTCCGAAACACAGCGACGAAGCTGGCCATCTCGGGCTTTATAGAGTGCTCTTGACGCAAAACTCGGACGCAGCCGGTTAGCACAGACATGTACAGCAGCACTTCTAACACGCAAGCAGGCCTCTGAACTTTGAATAAGGTACTAGCCTACCGCTGGAATCATCCCGGCCCTTCCCTTCTGTGCCCTGAAGGCAGGGGCTTCTGTTGACATTACTGGTCTGTACATACGGCTCTCCTGCCGGAATGACGATAGCACAAAGTTAAAAAAACAGAGTGACAAAATAGATACAGGGTGTTAAACCAAAAAAAGAAAATAAAGCATAACGGATTAAGACATAATAGGAGAAAGGCAAGGAAAATGTACACTAGGAAAATGTATCCAATGTATTAGCGATTAGAGATACCTCTTTCCTTTCCGCGTTAGATTGAGACCGGTAACAATTCTTCACCGAGTATATCCTATAATAACTTTGCCCCAAAACGCAAAACACTTTATTCAAAACAAGCTTATATTCACAGGAAAGAAGGCTCTTACAAACAAGTCGACTGGTTCGGCGATGGGGCCCTGCGTCGCGATGGTCTCCCCCGCGCCGCTGCGGCGGTGGTAGACGAAGCTGGCGCCAGCGCCGTCGTACTTGCCGGGAAGGTCGATATTCCAGTCACCATTGATGATGAACTGGCCATTACTGTCCCGCAGTGCTGTGAGAAATAGCGCGAATGAAAATCCCTCCCTACCGAACAACGGCAGATAAAACAAACCACTGTGTGAGGATTCGGAGAACGTGGTTGGACCTCAAACAGCCAAACAATACGAAGTTTAACCCGCGCCCCACCGGGGGTCCGGCGCCACCTTCACCCCACCGGGGCCATCGATGACCCCCTCTAACTCCGCAAATATTGGGGTTAGCGCAAATCTGCTAAGTGCATTAGAAAGCTCGCGTGAATTCAATAACAAATTACTCCGCATGTTTAAGCGCTCAGGTCAATGGTTTGACCTCCAGAGGTCAAGTTAGGTCAAGATCGATTATTTTCACTCAAATATGCAATGCTTAAGCAAATTGGGCATAACTATTATGCCATTAGAGCTATTGAGATCTCGTAAAGCACAACGGATAGGAAAATGCCAGACAATTTTCCGCTATGTGGAACGTAATGACTTCCCGCCAGTGGTTTGACCTCCAGAGGTCACCTTGTGACGTCATATGACCTGAGCTTACGAAATGTCAGAAAGTGGCCTTGCCGTATACCAAATGAAAGCCAGTGGCGAGACATACACAATGAAGTTTGATTCAGTGCTCTAGCTTAATTATGCCAAAAGTTATTGCCAAGATACTGTTTTCGACCCCTGGTGACCTTGGATGACCTCGGAGAGTTCAAAGGGCAAATATGGCCCACGGGATCCGTGAAAGGGTGTCCAAGAAGGCTTGTCTGAGCAAGCCGAGCATTTGAAATCGTTTTTGTGACTTTTAGATCATAAGACAGTTTTTCCCCATACTTTGCAATGGGAGAGGTCACCTCGTGACCTGACCTCAGGTCACGAAATCGAAAAATCCCTGATATGCACCTTGTAGACCTTAGAGAGGTCATGAAGTGTAGGAAGTTTCAAATTGATCGACTTCGAAATGTAGCTCTTATAGAGCTCAAAAGTTGAAGTGAGGGGACCTTGGTTGACCTCGCCTGGTGACCTGACCTTGGGTGACCCGGGGTAAAAAAATTCAGGGATGGCGTGAAAATGATGGGGTGAGAGGTAGAGTCCTCAACCGTGGTGCTGCAGCTCGTCGTTTTTCTTCTATTTTGGAAAAACCTTAGAGGGGGGTATCGACGGCACCCCGGTGGGGTGAGGGTCGAACTTCTCTATTTATGTATTCACTGCAGGGATTGAAAAAATCAGAAGACTTAATAGCAACCTTAGCTGGCAAAGGCGGAGGAATAGAATGTATATAAGCAACCTTAAATAGCTTTCAGCCGATGCTGAACCATACGTTGCAGAGAAACAAGGAAATTTTAACAAAGCGAAAAGTCAGAACTGGGAAAACGGCTTCTCAACCTACTTTAAGAGACCCCTAGAGCACCTCGGTTAAGGGTTCTACCAAAAATACATAAAAAAGGTGTGCCGATGTGCCCAATAATATCAGGGACCATAAGCGTGCCTCACAAATTAGCGAAAGTGTTAGCCAAACCACTTAGGCAATCTTTAGGAACAATAAGTGGTATCTTTGCATGAAATGTAATAGGCAGGAGTAATGTATAATATGTTCGCATTCAACAGGCAGGAGTACTCTCCGAAAAGCAGCCTTGCCATGCGTTCACCCCTTAGCCCTGTAGGGGCCTGCCTCTACATGGTGCTACTATAAGGAATGTATTTCCTTAGGATTATCGGGAAAATTCACCGCGGCTTAGATTTGTAGATGATGCACTTGCAGCTGTGCGTGCCAAACAATATAAAAATTCCAAGCCTACCGAAAACGTACTTTAAAAACAGATAACGCCAACAAAAAGTGTCGGTCTCTTTCTTCGAGCTTTTCGAATTTGCACACATAATATCTTAAGGATGAAAAACAACATGTCTTTCGAGTTTTTGAAAAGCTTAAATATCCCATAGGCCTTCTTATTCGGCTCATGCATAAGAAATATACAAGGACTGAAGGTAAACAAGTCTCAAGAAAGAAACCGACCGCACTACTCAACACATAAATATCACTCTTAACTTCGAAACAAACCCATGTGAAAGCCTCTTATCTAAATAATACGGTTATGAAAGAATCTATTATGTCAGGACAGAAGGTTGGAAAGATTGTTTAGCCCAAACTTTCATAAAATTCTCGTCAACGATAATTTTTCCGCACATGGCCATACCATTGTATACAAAATTCCTTGTTCCGGTCAATGTCAAAAGTCATACTTTTTAGAAACGGGGAGGGGACTAAAAACAGGTTTGGCCGAACATAAACGCGACATCAGAGACCACAATCAAGCCAATGGATTCGTTCTACATATAGATAAGTGCAACTACCTTCCAATCTGAAAAGAGTGTAAGATTGTAGAACATGGGAAGTCAAAATCCATACTTTGGAAGCGGCACTCTAAAAAACAAAAACGAGATTCCTTTAACCCATATATGCCGGACTTTTTCCTTTCCGAGTTTTGTTTTCTCCGTCTAGGGGAAGTTCAGGTTGGAAAAAGTAGCTTTAAATCAAATATAGGTATAAGAAATTCTTCCAAAAGGAATCCGGAAAAATGTCCAATTGCTGCAGTAAAGTACATTTGCACGTGCTCAACCACTTTAGGGTACTTCTAAAGAAGAAACAGCTGCTGAATGTGTTTGGGTCATTTATGACCGAACCGGCATATAGGTGTTAATACAAAACCAGAGGTTTTTACATGGGCTACAGCGGCAGCGGAAGGAGCTCTTCGATAAAGTTCTTGCTGCGATTGTTATAATATCCTCTGATGTTTGATCTTGTGTAGTATTTTCCGAGGTCTCATGTCAATATAAGTTGTGTCATTTTTTAGCCACTGAAGAAGAGGCTTTGTCCTTGAAATGTTGGTTATTTTATCTATAATGATTAATATTTAATATAAACTTGAACTTCATATTCTGTTTGGCTGTTTATGGTCCGAGCAAACCATTAGAAACGAAGCAGATCTTAATACAGCACAGAAGCCCAAGCCATGGAAATACACATCATGATAAAAGTAAAACCACGTAAGTAGTCTCCTATGACCCAGGAAGATTAATATGGATCTATTTGTATTCCATTTAACGGACGTAGACCAATCCCTGCTATTCCTGGTATTAGCATTAACAAACAGTTCGCACAAACCTCAGTCACACCGGCATGAATCATATACGAAACGAACGGGCGCGAGACATCCATGAGGCCAGTCCGATACATCACCGCAGCGCCGACAAATCGGCGAGGCGAGAGCAACTCCGTGCCATGTAAGTGCCTCATATGTCCTCCCGCGGCCAATAAATCGGGCTAATTGATCAGCCATTCGCCCTCGGGGATCGCCATGGCGTTCCGAACGTACCGCGCTGACGCACTAATGGCAGCTATCCAGATAGGTCACACGGCACGCACGGCTCTCATCTAAAACGAAAACAAAGCTGAAGAAACGCACTGATACATAAATACAAGCAAACTCTATGTGTATAGTCCATAGGGTAGCCATGTAAACATTGTAGGGGACAATTATCAGAGTCGAGCGCTCCGCTATTTTAGTCCGCTACTTGCGGCCTCTCAAGATGGTAGCGGAGCAGCGGTACCGGTTTGTATGTCCAAGAAGTAGCGAAGTAGCGGGTAGCGCACTCCATAATTCAAAATAGCTACCGCTACCGACAGCCTTCTAAAGGGGACCACCACCCACCAAAAAAGCAAAAGCAGATTTAATGAATGTGTTTTGCGATTTTTCTGCATATCTTAAAATAAAGCCGCAATTGTTTGCGTAATATCAATATAAGCGGCGGGTTTTCTTGAGATTCCTTAGCCCTTCACTACATGGGGACTGATAGGACCCCTCGGGTTTTCGTGAATGATTCCGAGCCAATTTTAACGAGACGCGTGTCGCTTTGCAGGCCTGTAGGGTGATCAATTTGACAACTTATGACCAAAAAATTGGCATCAGGTCAAGTCAGGTCAAATAGTTAAGACGTCGTTTTCAAACCCATGTAAGGCGATTCTGTTCTAAAATGAGGCTGATAAAACCGGAGTGTAACTCGGCTTCTGCCCGCTGTCATCCGTTTTGAGGTCAGGTCACGACCAAGGTCGCCAGAGGTCCCAAAAGTTCACGGTTTTCGAAATTGTTTGTGTCTATAACTCTTGGAAAAAATACAACATTAAATTTGGTATCAAAATGATAAGCATAACCCAAAAATTTGAGTGATATGCAGCATGAACAAGTTCATTATTTGATTTTAACCTCAGGTCGATGTCATAAAGTGATCTTACAAGGCCATGTCGCATATCACTTGAATCACTGGGTCAGGATGCCTGCATTGAGGCCCTTTGCTCTATTCTAGTTCTATTGGTTCCCGAGTTATAATGAGGAATTCCCTAAATGGGTCTAAATTTGACCCATTTTAGCCCAATGTGACGTCACGGGTCAACGGAAATGGTTCAAACTCGACTCCAAGTAGAAGACGGGAAGACACTTTCAGCCCCCTTTCAATTTTTCCGTATCACTTCCGGTTCCCGAGATCGTAGAGGAGGGGGTTCCGATCGTACCACCAGGCGGTGGTGTGTCCGAAAACAGCCCAGGTGGTGCCAGTTTACACAATTGCAGTAAAAACAGTTATTGGATAACGCTTTAGGAGAAAAAGAAGCGATAAAGAAGTAACGGGTAGCAGTTTCACAATTTTGAGAAAAAGTTTCACTAGAAGTGGTAGCGGTTTTAGCTAATCAAGGACGTGGAGGTAGCGGCAGCGGTTTAAAAAAATCGGTAGCGGTATGCACTATGGCTGATCCTTTAGTGATCCTGTGGCTGATCCTTTAAAAATTTGTTACAGCATCCACTGTGGCTGTTTCTTATATATAGATTCAGCCATATCAGTTGTTATTATTGACGGATGGAGGTGAAATTATACGACAGTGCTGGTAGATTGCTGGACTGCTGGTACATATTTTGGGCAGCTAATCCAAATGCGATCAGAAAGCAGCGCTGGCGGTGCTCTACCCTGCCTGCATCCCCTCGTCAAGAGGATCCGAAGCATGGTTTGAACGACGCTCCAGCTACAATTAAGCTATGCTGCCACACAAGCCCGTTTTGAGGGCGATTTCTGGAAAGGAGGAAAATAAGTGTATCATGGATAAGATGCCTAAGCGGACATTCAGCCCAATCCATCGGGGAGGGGGAGGGGGAATACAAATTGGCTGAATATTAGGGTATTTTCGGTACAGGTGTTTATATTCCAGTTTTTGCTCATCTAGAAGTATCGTCTTTGTATGGATTGGATTTTGATCAGAATGTGCACACAGATTGGTCTTGAGCTGTCGGGACAGCTTCAGAAATAGACCGGTTTGATTTGAATTGTCTTGGTCATGACATTCTAACGAAAATGGGCCAAAACATATTTGAGGCAGGGTGGAATGTATTCTACAAGAGGAAGACTACCACATTGACCTGGATAGGGAGACAATTCTCGGTATCCATCATTATTGTATCTGGCGATGAGACTCAGTTGGCGAAGGAGAGGAAGAGGGGGCAACACATCAGTACCAAGAAGCATCTCTCCATTTTTAGTAAATCGCTTGGGATGATGCTCCTAAATTTCGTGTTGATGATGCCACTGCATTAGATCTAGCCTCTGTAAAAAAAGAAAAAAACTGGCTGTGAAAGTCGACACGTGTCATTCCCGTGAGGTTGATCTTTCCACACTACAGCACCCACAGCTCTCCCATCGGTCTCGCGCACACTGCACACGTACCGAGGTAGTTTTTGGTGTGTCCGATCTCCTCGATGTGGACGCTGCAGGCTCCGGCAGGGATCTGAGCCACCAGCCGGTAGCCGGCCTCCATGTAGGGCTCGGTGAAGATGCCGGAGATGATCTGGCAGGTGCTGTTGTTGCCGCCGCACTCGCCGCAGGCGTCCAGCAGTCGACCCGAGCCCACCACGCCGTCGCAGCCCACCCGCTACCGAGCAGACACCAGCCACAGGTTATACACAGAGGTGACCGGTAGGTGCTCGTCACTGCCGTTCTCACGTGATTAGCACTCACGGTGCTTTTCTTCATTATGGTTTCACACGGATGATGGAGAATCTCCATCAATGTACATATAGTTTCTAAACAAGGATCTTTATTGTGTGAATACAGTGGGGTGGGTTTCGTGGTTTGAGGTTGAGCTAGAATTGCGTCATCTTATGTGAGCTTCGGTGGGAGCATCTTACGAAAGTATGGAGTGGCAATATTTGGTTTCAATTCAAAACCAACATATGATAAAGCTAATTGGCTCTTCGATCATGGGTAAGTAGTCTAGTAATCTGCAGAAACCATCGAGCTAGGTACATTATAAGACAATATAATTGCAAGCCATTTAATAATATAATTCGATGGTACCATTGCATAGAAGTTCTTTTTATTTTGTGGCCGCTTAATTGTGTAAATCACTATCTACCAAGTGCCCTCGTTGACACTTATTCGCATACGCTCTGAAAGAATAACACTTTTTATCATAACATGTACATTCCTGGAACCTACGAACGCATGTCTACCTCAAGAATGTACGCATCGTGCCGGAAAGCGAGAACTCGGAAATGGATTAGAATATAATATCAACTCATTCGAACGCAGTGACCTGTAGACACGCGACAGGCATTTGTTTATTTATTCTACAGCATCGCCAACAGACAAAATCGAGTTGCAGGTGAAGTCCAAGCATCAAAAACCTATTTATATATACAAACCATAGACGCTGACAGGCCCTATCCCCTTTATATTGCATCTGCGCTGTCATCATCCTGCCCACCCACCAGCGCGCTGATTGGCCGACAGCCTCCGCAGTGGCGTCTCTCCCCTAACATCAGCACCCACCCCACGGTGGTCTGTCCTCTCTCTCCCCTGACCCTCCCTCCAGAGACCGGCCCTACCTCTCCCCTGACCATCCCCACAGACCGGCCCTACCTCTCCCCTGACCATCCCCACAGACCGGCCCTACCTCTCCCCTGACCATCCCCAGAGACCGGTCCTACCTCTCCCCTGACCATCCCCACAGACCGGCCCTACCTCTCCCCTGACCATCCCCACAGACCGGCCCTACCTCTCCCCTGACCCTCCCCACAGACCGGCCCTACCTCTCCCCTGACCATCCCCACAGACCGGCCTTACCTCTCCCCTGACCCTCCCCCAGAGACCGGTCCTACCTCTCCCCTGACCATCCCCACAGACCGGCCCTACCTCTTCCCTGACCCTTCCCACAGACCGGCCCTACCTCTCCCCTGACCCTCCCCACAGACCGGCCCTACCTCTCCCCTGACCATCCCCCACAGACCGGCCCTACCTCTCCCCTGACCCTCCCCACAGACCGGCCCTACCTCTCCCCTGACCATCCCCACAGACCGGCCCTACCTCTCCCCTGACCCTCCCCCAGAGACCGGTCCTACCTCTCCCCTGACCATCCCCACAGACCGGCCCTACCTCTCCCCTGACCCTCCCCACAGACCGGCCCTACCTCTCCCCTGACCATCCCCACAGACCGGCCCTACCTCTGCCCTGACCCTTCCCACAGACCGGCCCTACCTCTCCCCTGACCCTTCCCACAGACCGGCCCTACCTCTCCCCTGACCATCCCCACAGACCGGCCCTACCTCTTCCCCTGACCATCCCCACAGACCGGCCCTACCTCTCCCCTGACCATCCCCACAGACCGGCCCTACCTCTCCCCTGACCCTCCCCACAGACCGGCCCTACCTCTCCCCTGACCCTCCCCACAGACCGGCCCTACCTCTTCCCTGACCCTCCCCAGAGACCGGTCCTATCTCTCCCCTGACCCTCCCCCACAGACCGGGCGTTCCTCTCTCCGATCTTTCCCCAGAGAACGGCCGTCCCTCTCCCTCGATCTTTCCCTACAGACCGGCCATTCCTCTTCCTTGACCCTCCCCCACAGACAGTCCGTCCCTCTCCTCTGACCTTTCCCCACGGACTACCTGTCCCTTTCCCCTAACCCTCCCCTTCAGCTCAGGTGGGTTTGACCTCAGCGCGCCATATAGGCCGGCGCGCCGCCCGATATGGCGGCTCGTCTGCGGTGTAGCGGCGGCGGCGGCGGCGGCCCGCCCGGCTGGGGGTCCGCCGGAGACACGGCAACTCGAGGTCTGGCGACGCGACACACCGCCTTTTGAGGAGCGACACCGGTGACAGGGAGACCGGCGGGCCGGACGGCCGCGCCGCCGAGTCTGGAGGCACTGCGGGGAGGGCGCGCCATGTGTGGCCGCCACCACCGGAGGCACATTCTGATAGCGCCAAATTTACACCATGAAACGGGACCTGATCTCATGCTGGTTTTGGAAGCAATGATTTTGTTAAGCAAGCGATGTAAGGTGAGCTTTTCTTGGTTTTATTTTCAAGCAAGGAATCTGGTCACTTTTTTTCTTCTCTGCATTTCTTTGAAGATTGACAATATCATACTCGTAGTATGTTATTTTAAGTGAAGTCAGACATCGACTGCATGCCCAGCAGTTATTAGAGCTGACGGAAGCGTTCGGGTATGCAAAGTCAGCTACCACGCCCTATTTATGTTCGTTGAACTGGATATAGGTAGGTACGCGGAAGCACCAAAAGATCAATGTAAGAGGCTTTTCAGGCTCTCATTGGCAGGGGTCTAAGCCAACTTAGCCTCGCAGGGGGTAGGGGGTGAGCTAGTACTCACCAGAGCCGGAGGCTCGGCTACTTAGTCCGTTACTCCGCCACTCCGCTAGTTGCAAACTCTCAAAATGGTGGCGGAGGAGCGGTAGCAATCTCTACAACCAAAAAGTATCCGAGTGGCGGGAAGCGGACACACAAGAATTCAAAAGCGCCACGGTACCTACAACTTGTTGAGTAGACCGCCGCCCAAACAAATTAGAAGGTGGAAACTGAGAGAAATCAGCTTCTTCGTGAGAAAAACAAAAACCGATTGATTGAACTTTTTCTTTGAGTGGTTCTGCTTGCATATTTACAATAAAACTGGTAATTTTGCATGTAGGTAATAGGCAAATAAACAGTAGTTTTCCTTGACCTTTATCTAAAATAGAAAAACAAAGTGTTTTGGGTAGCACTCTGGAAACGCTTTGTTATCAAAAGTAGCAATAGCGGAGAAGCGGAGTAGCGGGTAGCGGTTTCGCGACTTTGAGAATGTAGCGCCATAGTAGCGGTAACTGTTTCAGGTAGCCAAGGTAGCGGAAGCGGCGGTAGGGGGTTCAAAAATTTGGCAGCTGCGCCCACCTCTGGTACCCACTTCTATGGGCGTCGAAAGAGGGGCAGGGGTGGGGGGACACGTCCCCCTTTCACCCAATTTTTTATTACAGCCACCTTGGGACAAAAATTCAATGTTCGACAGCAGTAGTGCTGGTCTCCATACGAGCCCAAAACCGACGAACTTTTGATAATAAAGGGGATAGCTCCTATCAGCCAGAAGTTTCTAAAAAAAAACTCTGCGTCCCCCTACTCGGTGGAGAGGCTTTTGCTGCCCTTACCCCTAAACATCTAGAATGAATGGATAATGAATGAAAAAAACACGCTGGATAACGAAAAAAGCAGGAGCAAAATTATACATGTCATAAACTCCAAAAAAATGTTTTATTCATTGATTTTCAAGTTCATTTAAGACCACCACAGATCAATGTATATGTGCGTGTAAGGATAGAGTTGAAACGGATATTTTCAATCATAGCGTCTGACTAAGCTGCGCTTTTCCCAAAATGTCCTCATTGTTAGGGTCATCTCATCACGCCGAGCCGAATAGTGTAGAACATGACCTTGTCATGTCAAATATTAAGTCAATACTGATATATTGATTGGGCCGCAGTGACGACACAGACACAATAATGTCTAAATAGACACACTTTAGCCATTCCTTGTATAATTTTTACACTCACAACCAATGGAAAGGTCATAACCCTTATCTGAACCCTGGTCATCGATACAAGATCTTATCGTCACACATTGTTGTACTTGGCGATTTTATTATGATACCTAGGGAGAGAGTTCAGGACGGGCATGGTAGGTAGGACGGACAGAGACTCCCTGCACCAAACCGACGATGTTGCGAAGTGCCGTGAAGTCTCAAGGCTGAGCCAGCCCGAGCCTCGCTGCAGACAACCATTTTCACAGATCAACGAGAAGTTCTGAAGTAACACTTTTAGAACTACTCTGCACAAGGCATTACCAGATTTGCCACTGCCGACGGGTTGATGGCTTCTAAAAGGCCACCGAACCATTGATCTGCTGACGACTGAGCACGGAATCTGTTCACAGTCAGCCTAAGCTGCTAATGGACAGCTGAGTGAAATTATGGCAGCACCTGACTCGAGGACGTCATCTCGCCAAAAAGAACCAGTGGGCTGGAAACGAGTTGTCAAGATTGTATCGTTTCAAGTTCCCGCACCAAATCCTCTTGATAAAAGAGGCTTAAACCTATTCCTGTCAGGCTCCTGGTTACCCTTATTCCGATCAGAGAAGAAGGGGGATGGGATTCGCCCCACTAACACCTCAAAACCTAGCCTCGGATTTTCAAAAATCAAGGTAAGATACATGTCTCATACTGAAACCCATTTAAAATGACAACTTTGACAATTGTGGGCAGATGCGTGCAAAATATACGTTTTTGCCGTTTTTTATCCTCCATTACTCTTGGCTCTTTTAACCCGCGCCCCATGGTTTGACCTCCAGAGGTCAAGTTAGGTCAAGATCGGCTATTTTCACTCAAATATGCAATGCTTAAGCAAACTGGGCATAACTCTTATGCCATTAGAGCTATTGAGATCTGGTAAAGTACATTTGATAGAAAAATGTCAGACCTTTTTCCTCTGTCTGAAATGTAAAGACCTCCCGCCAGTGGTTTGACCTCCAGAGGTCACCTCGTGACCTAATATGACCTGAGGTCATTAAAGGTCAGAAGGTGACCTTGCCGTATATGAAATGAAAGTCAGTGACAAGACATATACGATGGTGTTTGATTCAGCGCTCTAGCTTAATTAGGTCAAAAGTTATTGTCAAAATACTGTCTTTGACCCCTGGTGACCTTGGATGACCTTTGAGAACTCAAAGGGAAAATATAGCCCCTGGGATCCGTAAAGGGTGTCTAAGAACGCTTTTCTGAGTAAGCCGAGCATTTTCAATCGTTTTTGTAGCTTTTAGATCATAAGACAGCTTTTTCCCATGCTTGAGACCTCAGAAAACCTCGTGAGGTGACCTCGAGGTGACCTCTCCCATGGGAGAGGTCACCTCGTGACCTGACCTCAGGTCATGAAATCGAAAAATCCCGGATATACACCTTGTAGATCCTGGAGAGGTAATAAAGTGTAGGAAGTTTCAAATCGATCGAGTTTGAAATGTAGCTCTTATAGAGCTCAGAAGTTCAAGTGAGGTGACCTTGGTTGACCCCGCCTGGTGACCTGACCTTGGGTGACCCGGGGTAAAAATTTCAGGGATGGTGGGAAAATGATGTGGTGAGAGATAGAGCCCTCAACCGCGGTGCTGCACCTCGTTGTTTTTCTGATATCCCGGAAAAACCTTGAGAGGGGGCATCGATGGCCCCCGGTGCGGCGAGTGTTAAAGAACTTATACGTATTGACAGATATTTCTGAAAGATTGTCATATTACTTGCATTACAGGGCCAGCGGGTTCTGAGTAAATTATCTAAAAAAATCACTAAAATTCAGAGCGCGCAGTGCTCGCTGACAATCATGTCTACTAGCTATTTCCGTAAAATTACGAATTGGTTAGCAAGTGAATAGGTCCGAATGAACGAATAAAAATGCATAATAAGAAAATACATAGCTCTGATGACCAATCGCCTTCCTCTGCAGTGAATAAGAGTGATTGGCATGATCGCATGAAGCTGCTGCAAGAACACAAAATACCCTGGACACAGGTGTAGCGGGTGGCAGTTCCTGAACAGACGCGAAAGCCTATGCCCTGTTGAGACAATGGCAGGTGGCCGCGGGGCGGGTGTCGACAGCAGTTGTGTCTTCCCGCGTGATGACTGACGCTGTCGCCGGCTCAGGTGGGACCCGCCCCGATCCGAAGGTGTCGCGACACGGGCCCTGCTGGTGGCCCAGCCCTCTGCAGGGAGGCCCACCGGGGCGGCAGCTGCGACAGTATTACGCCGCTGAGGGGTACGCACCGTCTGTCACATAAGCAACGCTCCTATCCCAAGCTGCTGAGCGATCCAGGAGAGGGAATTTCCAGAGCTCCATTAAGCGCATTTTTGTATCCAATTTGTACAGGAGACCAAAGGAAAATACAATCTTCTGTTTGGGCCCAAAGGAGAATATTTCAGCAGACGAAATGAAACTTTTATTTTCTTTATCGGACACTTTTTCGGGCTTTGCACCATATTCTTTGTAAGAAGTCTTAACGATCATCTGCAAGATTCTCAAAAGCCCCTGAACCCTAAGCATAGTATTCTGAATTATGTACCGCAGGACCGTGACCTAACGTCCAACCACTGGCAGCTTCTGTTCCGTAACACTTCAGCTATATTAACATACACAAGGACAGCTTTGCTAGTTCCTTATTGTATAAAAATTTCATGGGACGTGTGCGGTATCTGCGCATGGGCAAGCGGTGACTTTGATTCCCATGACACCCAAACTCAGCTAATGCTCCCGCGCTCATACTATGAGTATGTTCAACGGCTACATAACACTCAGAGGGCATGGAGCTAACATTATGTTCGGTCTGCCCTGATCAGGTCATGAACGGTTTCGTGAGCAGCAGCAGCACACTGTTGGCCACGGCCGTGTGCAGCAGCAGCACACTGTTGGCCAGGGCCGCGTGCAGCAGCAGCACACTGTTGGCCACGGCCGTGTGCAGCAGCAGCACACTGTTGGCCACGGCCGTGTGCAGCAGCAGCACACTGTTGGCCACGGCCGTGTGCAGCAGCAGCACACTGTTGGCCACGGCCGTGTGCAGCAGCAGCACACTGTTGGCCACGGCCGTGTACAGCAGCAGCACACTGTTGGCCACGGCCGTGTGCAGCAGCAGCACACTGTTGGCCACGGCCGTGTGCAGCAGCAGCACTGTTGGTCACGGCCGTGTGCAGCAGCACACTGTTGGTCACGGCCGTGTGCAGCAGCACACTGTTGGTCACGGCCGTGTGCAGCAGCAGCAGACTGTTGGTCACGGCCGTGTGCAGCAGCACACTGTTGGTCACGGCCGTGTGCAGCAGCACACTGTTGGTCACGGCCGTGTGCAGCAGCAGCACACTGTTGGCCACGGCCGTGTGCAGCAGCAGCACACTGTTGGTCACGGCCGTGTGCAGCAGCACACTGTTGGCCACGGCCGTGTGCAGCAGCACACTGTTGGTCACGGCCGTGTGCAGCAGCACACACTGTTGGTCACGGCCGTGTGCAGCAGCACACTGTTGGTCACGGCCGTGTGCAGCAGCAGTAGACTGTTGGTCACGGCCGTGTGCAGCAGCACACTGTTGGTCACGGCCGTGTGCAGCAGCACACTGTTGGTCACGGCCGTGTGCAGCAGCACACTGTTGGTCACGGCCGTGTGCAGCAGCACACTGTTGGCCACGGCCGTGTGCAGCAGCAGCACACTGTTGGCCACGGCCGTGTGCAGCAGCAGCACACTGTTGGTCACGGCCGTGTGCAGCAGCAGCACACTGTTGGCCACGGCCGTGTGCAGCAGCAGCAGACTGTTGGCCACGGCCGTGTGCAGCAGCAGCAGACTGTTGCCCACGGCCGTGTGCAGCAGCAGCACACTGTTGGCCACGGCCGTGTGCAGCAGCAGCACACTGTTGGCCACGGCCGTGTGCAGCAGCAGCACACTGTTGGCCACGGCCGTGTGCAGCAGCAGCACACTGTTGGCCACGGCCGTGTGCAGCAGCAGACTGTTGGTCACGGCCGTGTGCAGCAGCACACTGTTGGCCACGGCCGTGTGCAGCAGCAGCACACTGTTGGCCACGGCCGTGTGCAGCAGCACACTGTTGGTCACGGCCGTGTGCAGCAGCACACTGTTGGTCACGGCCGTGTGCAGCAGCACACTGTTGGCCACGGCCGTGTGCAGCAGCACACTGTTGGTCACGGCCGTGCAGCAGCACACTGTTGGCCACGGCCGTGTGCAGCAGCAGCACACTGTTGGCCACGGCCGTGTGCAGCAGCAGCACACTGTTGGCCACGGCCGTGTGCAGCAGCAGCACTGTTGGTCACGGCCGTGTGCAGCAGCACACACTGTTGGCCACGGCCGTGTGCAGCAGCAGCACACTGTTGACCACGGCCGTGTGCAGCAGCAGCACACTGTTGGCCACGGCCGTGTGCAGCAGCAGCACACTGTTGGCCACGGCCGTGTGCAGCAGCAGCACACTGTTGGTCACGGCCGTGTGCAGCAGCACACTGTTGGTCACGGCCGTGTGCAGCAGCACACTGTTGGCCACGGCCGTGTGCAGCAGCACACTGTTGGTCACGGCCGTGTGCAGCAGCAGTAGACTGTTGGTCACGGCCGTGTGCAGCAGCAGCACACTGTTGGCCACGGCCGTGTGCAGCAGCAGCACACTGTTGGCCACGGCCGTGTGCAGCAGCACACTGTTGGTCACGGCCGTGTGCAGCAGCAGCACACTGTTGGCCACGGCCGTGTGCAGCAGCAGCAGACTGTTGGTCACGGCCGTGTGCAGCAGCAGCACACTGTTGGTCACGGCCGTGTGCAGCAGCAGCACACTGTTGGCCACGGCCGTGTGCAGCAGCAGCACACTGTTGGCCACGGCCGTGTGCAGCAGCAGACTGTTGGCCACGGCCGTGTGCAGCAGCAGCACACTGTTGACCACGGCCGTGAGCAGCAGCAGCACACTGTTGGCCACGGCCGTGTGCAGCAGCAGCACACTGTTGGCCACGGCCGTGTGCAGCAGCAGCACACTGTTGGCCACGGCCGTGTGCAGCAGCAGCACACTGTTGGTCACGGCCGTGTGCAGCAGCAGACTGTTGGTCACGGCCGTGTGCAGCAGCAGCACACTGTTGGCCACGGCCGTGTGCAGCAGCAGCAGACTGTTGGCCACGGCCGTGTGCAGCAGCAGCACACTGTTGGCCACGGCCGCGTGCAGCAGCAGCACACTGTTGGTCACGGCCGTGTGCAGCAGCAGCACACTGTTGGCCCCGACCTCGGCTGAGCGCCGCCGCCGTGTCCGGCTGGTGCGGAGTCGGTGCGTTAGGCAGCCGCCGTCTGCGGCCGTCTCCGACACCGCCATCCATCTCGGTTACCTCCGGCTGTGTCTGGAAAACTAATGGTCTCTCATGGAGCCGTGCGCCATGCTTGATGCACGGATATTGCACTTCCACATCGCGGAATTCATTCGCCAAATGCGTTCGATAAAGCCAAAGATGCTTCTCGGTGTTTCGACTCGCGACATGACGTCTTAATTTGGGTTAAGCTCAGAACGCCTACCTACGAAACCATGCTGACTGACCGTGCATTATTCGGGAATTGCTCCTTCGCTTCAAAGAGCTATGCTTATTATGTGGTATCCAGCCGTCTAGACACCTCAAGGGTCATTTACATCGTTTTATATGTTGTAGAATGTGAATACCGTAGAAATGGGCTAACCGGTGAAAAATATCAGTTACAATATCATCGCTTGAACAGTGCATAACGCTCTTACGATTTGGATAAGGCACATGCCTGCTTCTCAACTATGTACCTATTGTTAAATACTTGCTCGTAGTAAATTATCCTTCTCATACCGCATTTTTCCAGCCTAAATCCCATATACAGTGGTAAATGCCCTCTCCATAAATCAATCATCACTCGACAACAAGTTGGTGATTTTAAGATATGTGTGCGTCTCCTCAAACACCAGAACTTCTGCACATCAGAATCTATCAAGCTTAATTTTAACTATTCTGGTCAGTCCTGCCGAACAATTTTAATAAATCATAAAGTGCAGTCGAGAAGGTTCTGAAATGATTCCCTTCACTATACCTCAGGGATAATTTTTTGGCGTGGCACGTCACTTTATCAATAAGAATGGCTCTCTCCGAATCAGAGCAAGCAATCAGTAATCGATCAGGAGTCAATAAATTATCGATACCGATTCGGGAGTCGGTGGGAAACGCCTTAACCTTTCAAACACATCTCGGTAACTCCGCTTACGCTGGGTTTTACTCACGGGTATCGTCCGATGCCAGCATCATAGTTAATAAACCAGACTCAGAATATCCTTACGGGTGTACCCAGTATCCGGTGGAAAAGCCCAGGGATGATCAGTCTTCTTTATTTCGGGAAGATGTTATCAGTGCAGTGGTAGGTACGGAGGTGCAGTCGCAAAAGAAGAGTAAAGAAGTGGACCATTTTTAGTTCCCAGCCTGGACTTCTAACATCCATGAGTTAGCAGCAATGAAAGACATTAGAATATTAATAATTATGGTAATGGTGGACGACAAATCAAAACTCCTTTCAGTGCAACATGGACGGATATATGATTTCGGCAAGGGAAATAATAATTTGTGGGGCTTATCGACGCACCAACTGCCAGAGTCATATGGCGTCACCAACTCTTTCCCTGTTGGAAGTGTTTCTCGGAGCCAGCTTGCTCCTTGTTCAGGGAAGCCGCCGGGCCTTGAACCCGGGTCGGCTGAATGGAAGCCAGCTACGCTGACCACTCCATTACCGCGCCCCCTTCGGCAATGGTAGTGGGCAAAGCCTCCGGGTAGCAGGATAGACTTACAGACCGTCTGATACATATCTTTTCATCCCTCATGCATGTACCTACTGAGCTGTACAGTATAAGACACCTGGGGCCGGGTGGCTTAGTGGCTTCGTTGCCCGTATTCAGATCGGATAGCATGGATTAACGTGGGTTCAATCCTCATGGCGGGAAACCACCTTCCGTGTCCGATCTGACCCGGTGGAGACGATCCTTGAATACCCACGCCATGATACTCCCTTGTAACTGGGCAAGTGTGCTTGTTGGGAGTGCCCCTAATAAAATAAAATACAATAAAAAGACGCCTGGGCGACCTGTGCCTAATCAATCAACATAACCATCACCGCCCGGGCGCCTTAAATCGCTAACGACGATTATTCGGCATGCAACTTTTAGGAAATCCTATCCTGGACCCTTCAGCGCCATAGGATCTGTCCCTGTAGTAACCCCAAACATTTCCTGCCGGTCGGGACCCAGCGGGTTAGCACCACTCGGTACAACATGAGAGGTCTTGTTTCCGGCCACAGACGTCATAGTGAGTAGGTTGTTGTTATATGCCCGGAAACACAGTGAGTATGTTTCCGGGCATAGACGTCGACAGACTTAAGGTTTCAAGTACACATCAACCAAGTAATTCGAAAAGTAAATGGAGCAATGAGTCCCCTGCACGCTGTCTCTCCTTACCTCCCTAGGGAGGTTATTGGTCAATTGTACAAAACTTACATAATTCCATTGTACGATTACTGCGATTCGATTTACGACGAACTAATTACAGTAACTGACAGCATGAGGCTGGAAAGAATGCAGAATAGAGCAGCGCGACTAGTGACGGGAGCCAGTTTCAGAACGTCGACGGACAAATTATTGTCAGAATTAGGCTGGCCAACCTTAAAAAAATAGGAGATTGGTTCACAAATTACAAACATATCATAAACTAGAAAAAATGCGGGGAACGAAATTCCATCTTACATGAGAGAATTGTTACCTACCTCCAGGGCATTCACAGGACTCCGACTCAGAAATGTAGCATCCTATACCCTCCCCGCCCACAGAATTGCACGTTACAAATATTCCTTCGTGCCGGCTACAACTAGGGTTTGGAACAAATTGCCTATTAATTTAAGACATACAATCTGGGGCCATCTTCAAAAAACAGGTAAATTTTCTGTATGGAAGAGAGGCTCCTCCTATATACAACAATTCAGGTTCAAAACTCGGTAACATTCTTCACACACAATTACGAGTTGGTTTAGCGCATCTGAAAGACCACCAATTTAAAGTTGGGAAGACAACTTCCCCGATAAGTAGCTGTGGAGATAGCAGGGAAACATCCACACATTCCGTTCTTATTTGTCCATTACATCGATAACATAGACAAAAACTGTTTTCTTCTCTTACAGAAATACTGGGAGCTGGATTCCTGAATCCTAACCAAAATAAAACGGTGGATATGCTTGTTTGTGATTCAAAAATTCCTCATTGCGACGGCGCACAGCGAGACTTAAAAGTGCGTGTACGCGGTAAAGCGAACAGCGCGGCGGCTGGCAGGCGGCGCTGTGGCGGGTGTCCGGCAAGTCGGGATGCGACCTTTCGCGGCGTCCTGGGTCAACTATCATTTTGTTTTTTTACATTGTTTTTAGATTCTAGAATCGTTATCACTGTGGCACGGATTGGTACCTAGATTTAAGCCTTGTGCTTTTGTGCCTCTCCGTGATGAATGTCATGCTGATGTCGCTACTGTTAATAAAGTTGTGTTGTTGTTGTTGTTGTAAGTAGGCTACTTCAAGCGCCGTAAGAAAAGGAAATCACCACTTTCTCCCTATAATCCCATTTAGCTTAGTTTGGGTGAGCGCAAACCACTCAATACGAGTGTGTCCGTTACCGCGCGTTGATACTTGATCAGCATTGATACTATAAACCCCTTGCACGTTCCTTTGCTTTGCACACAATGCCGCCACACGCCGGGCGGGCAGCTTACATAGAGTCCGCACCGCCCCCAATCAGACGGCAGCAGCCGAGCTCGCGGCGTCAGCCGCCGCACCCCACCGCTGATTACCTACACGCGCGCTGATGCGCCGTCTAGCGGCGGTGGTGCCGCGATGACGCGTCACTGCGCGACACCGCTGCAGACGCCGACCAAGCCTCAATGCACCTGATGTATCACCGGCGGGAGATTTGCATTTTGGCCGGGCGCGTGGCCTGGGCGCCGCCCCTTCCAAAGCCTACTCGGAGTGGCACTACAAATGGGGCGTCTAACGAGTCGCCGACCTCCCAGCGCCCAGGGTGCCGGACAAGGACGAAACGTCACCGGGGTGTCCAGCACCGCCAACGTCCCGTCCAAAGAGAGAAGGGGTGGCCGACGCCGCTGACGCCGAGCGAACAAGAGGAATGGATGGAAGAATCTGCGAACTCGGACATAGGCACGATCACGGACAAAGATGAATTTATAGCCGTTAAAAGAGGACACAACACTCTTAACGACCAACATGTCTGGGACACCCTCATTGACATTTAAAGCTCCAACAATGAAGAGAAATTGACATCCATACTTGCATGCTTGGGCGACCGGAGTATCGCCTCAAGGGGAAGAGGAAAGCTGTCTTGCACCGGTGTCGTCAGAGCTGGGACCGCATCAGTATTTCACTGTGATGTATGCGCTCATGTTCATCATTCTGGCACCGCGTTTTACAGAAGGAAAACCAATAATCACTCCCGAAATCACATTGCATTCGGCTCATCCTTCTCCGGGAGCATACTGGTATCATGTGCCTTATAACCAGTTCGAAGTTCAAAACACACAGTTCAAAGCAGCCCAGATGCCTTAATATCACAACTGTATTTTATACAATTGACAATTTTTGTTAAGTTCAGTGATATTTCCTCAGCGATAAAGTAAGCACCCTAGCATAATCCCTGCGTCCACAGCGGACAGGGAAAGGAGGCTCGGAAGGCCGTTAATGTCCTCAACAATGGAATCTCCGGAGACAGCCGTCACCACACTGCCAGCCAAACCCCAGTCATTGCAGCTGACGGCCTCTCACGATGTATTGACATCCATTCTCTCTCTCTCTCTCTCTCTCTCTCTCTCTCTCTCTCTCTCTCTCTCTCTCCCTCTCTCTCTCCTCTCCCTCTCTCCCCCCTCTCTCTCTCTCTCTCTCTGTTCTCTCTCTCCGTTCTCTCTCTCCGTCTCTCTCTCCGTTCTCTCTCTCACTCTCTCTCTCTCTCTCTCTCTCTCTCCCTCCCTCCCTCCCTCCCTCCCTCCCTCTCTCTCTCTCCGTTCTCTCTCTCTCTCCGTTCTCTCTCTCTCTCTGTTCTCTCTCTCCGTTCTCTCTCTCTCTCTCCGTTCTCTCTCTCTCTCTCTGTTCTCTCTCTCTCCGTTCTCTCTCTCTCTCTCTCTCTCTCTCTCTCTCTTTAAATCTCCGTTCAGTCACTTCTACCTGGACACCTCCTGCGGGCCTGAAACCATGGTCACACCTCAGATAAGTGAGTTAATTGAAACCACCATGCTACTGTTTCTTTTTTGCATGGGGTCAGGTATCCATTCGGAATTTTCCTTTGTGAATTGATCACGTTGCGTGACGCTGCTCAGTAATTGAGGCCGCGTACATGCCGTACAAAGAATATGACATCTGAACCTCTAGTACGGCAAAATGAGAGCCGCATTCTTGAACCGGTTTAAAATGAGTCCTTCTGCACCGTGCCAATCACACAGTTGCGAGTGCTTTTACTTTGAAATCAGATAAGATATTATCGCGGTTTTAAGTAAAATGACAGCTTCAAATTTTATCACTGATTAGATTACATCTCATCCGTTGATCGAATATCAATCGTAACGGTTCCTCGGCCGGTCAATATTTCATTCTCAGAAAAAGAGAGGCCAGCGGTTGGGTCCATGGACAGACGACACGCGCCATCATCATGCCCCGCGTGTGTGCCGCTGTGGCCTCACACAATGGCGTCGCTCTCAGTCACCAGCAGACAGACAGCTCTTCAGCTGGAAGGTGCGCCGTCACATACAGCCGAGCTCGGCCACACGCCGGCCATGGTGTTTCCTCGAATTCATTTGAAAGTCAACGGACATAAGGCTGAGTGAAACGTCTTGTAGTACTTGTTCGACCTTGTTATTTGCCAACCATTTAAAGGCATTCTTTAGCTAGATCCTCGCGTTACAGGAAGAAACTGGCTGGCGCCAGATGCATGTAGAGGGGTATCGCGTATACTTCTTCCACACTGCACACACAAAGCGATCCAACACAACACCACCCATGGTATTTAGTGCTTTTACCCGGTATCAGATTTCCCGGCTTGTCCCCGAATTCAGCCCATGCCCTTCTTGACTCTCAGAACCAGTAGCATGTATATGTATGATCCACGGGCTGTCACCGAGCACGGCACAGGTACAGCACCGAGCTGAAACACCCGACGGTGGGGCGGCTACTTTTACTGAACACTGCGTCACATTCATACACGCTACGTGCAAAGGAAGCGTGTATGAACTGCTCTACACTGCTCGGTTTTGTCTATATTTTCCCGTTTTTTTGTTTTTTCACTTACGTACGTTTTTATTTTTTTAACTACGTTTCTTCGTTTTTGACTACTTTTTTCCATTTTTAACCTTTCCTTTTTCACTTTTTCATTTTTGTGTTTTTTGTTGTTCACTTTCACATCAGGCCTCCTTCTATACTGTTTTGACAAATATCAATGCCAAACAAAAAATTTTTGATTGGAGTATTGAGCTATATAAACAGTAAACGCAGCGTCGCAGTGGGATAGGACCGTCCATGGGCCATACAGGATTCAGGAGAGATACAACAGGGGCAGGTGACTGGACTTTCATCCCACTTTCCCCCGAACTAATCTGGTGCCCCACCGAACTGCGCTCCCCGGGCATGGGCGGATCCGGGATTTCCAATATCGGGGGGAGTGGGAAGGGGTGGAGGCACCCGATCTGCAATATCTGTAAGTGCAATATCTACCCATGTTACCCTACTTTTAGATAGCTCTCGTACATCTACACGCAAATCGCCACTATTAGGTCTTCCTGGCGTACAAAATGAATATCAAAGTTGTTTCAATACTTAATCAAACCACCCTACACCACCTCTCCCCACTCCCAACCCACAAAGACAAGTCCAGTAATGATTAGAACAGTCTGGCCACACATGTAAACAATAATAATAAAAAACGAAAACAGTTCAACTATCTAAAATTAACCGTTTTTCATTTTTAAAGGCACTAATTCACTTTAAATCACGTGTTTTTGTTTCTAACACGGTGTCCTAACCAAGACGCAACGCGTCGCAAGGCGTCGCACGCCGTCGATCTGCCGCAACGACCGGGATTTTCGGTCAGGACACAAAACGCACTGTCGCAACGCGTCGCACGGCGTTGCAATGCGCCGCAGCAAAAGTTGAACAATGTCCAACTTTTGACGCCGACGGTCTGCGTCAGACGCCGATATCCGTTTTATTTGCTGTTGTTTTTAGTCAACAAATGTAATACATGTTTTAGAATAATAATTCAAATTAGAATTCATACTGAAAAATCTATGGAAACTGGACATGATTACCTTTTTCTCCTAAATCGTTCTTTTCATAGTTCTTGATGTTCATAGTTCTTGTCTAAGTTTTGATTGTTGGTAAGCAACAGTTCGTCACAACTTGAGCTACCAGATTGCTACCAAAGCTGAACCTTTCCTCTGCCGGCAAAAACTCCAGAATTACCACTCTGCAACTGACGACGACGGTCGCCAACCGTCGGCGACGGTCGGCGACCGTCCGGTTAGGACGGGGGTAAGAACCTTTCGTTTTTCGAAGTCTTTTCACTTTTTCGTTTTGCGCATTGTAGCCAGCCCAATGCATTTCAATGGCGCGAACTTATTATCGGTGACGAAGAAACGGAAAAACGTCCCAAAAAAATGAAAACAGAAATTTAACAGTGCGCAGTGTAGCTTGTACTGAAGTTTCCACTCACTACACGCACTCTGCAACAAGGTCAGACGGCTGACAGCGATGGACCGGAGGTCCGAGCTTCCAGCAGGCAGTACAGTCCATACCTTTCCAGCCATTGTGCAGCGAGCTCGCCCCAGAAAGTCACGATAGTGTCACATTACCGGCGGAACGTCTCCACAGGGCCTGTAGCGGCCCTGTAGGGGGATGAGCCCTACAGGGCCCTGCAGTCGCTCTGTAGGAGGGTGAGCCCTACAGGGCCCTGCAGTGGCTCTATAGGGGGGGGGTGATCCATACAGGGCCCTGCAGTGGCTCTATAGGGGGGGTGAGCCCTACAGAGCCCTGCAGTGGCTCTGTAGGGGAGGTGAGCCCTACAGGGCCCTGCAGTGGCTCTGTAGGGGGTGAGCCCTACAGGGCCCTGCAGTGGCTCTGTAAGGGGGGGTGAGCCCTACAGGGCCCTGTAGTGGCTCACTCCCCAGTGGCGTGAGCTGCGACTATGCAGACCGAGTCACGGCTGCACCAGACCTTCAGCAAGTAAGGGCGTGATACAAATCACCATTCAACTACCGGATAAAGTCGCTGTACATCCACTACCCCAATGTGGTCTGACCTGCCCAGTCCTGCATCGGTACTCACTTCCATTTAGAGTATTTCATGGAAAGATGAGTGTCACCATTGAGATGTAATCAGCTGGCAGCCTTCGGTCAGCGGAGACCGGATTGCCGTCACGTTCTGGTCTTGATGCAGCGGCCGGCCTCCTGCTGCCCCGGGCTGGCACGCACCGTCTCAGCGCCATCTCCAACTGATGTCACCATTCAGCCCGGCCAACATTTGAAACGGCCACAAAAACGCGGTTCACTGCTGGGTGTCCGCCGCGCTCAGATAACAGCTGATCACGATTTTCAATAACAAACTTCTTCATTGGCAAATCGGCCATCTTTATACAAAAAGAAGAAGACATGATTTTGGCACCCGCCAAGCTTAAATCGTGATACAAAATATTTACGTCCCCTATGCTTGTTTGCCTCTCCGCAGTGCAATATCACAAAAGTACTGATCACACAATTATTCGATCGCTAAAAGGCATTGATGGAATCTCAGGCTAGGTTCAACATCTGCAGTGTATTCACCGACATCAACATGTATAAATATTCATTTTGACTTTACTGCGTTTTGTTGGCACTGTACAGGACGAATGGAAAAACCATCGACGGAAATGCGAAGTCATCTCATAACCCAGTGTGAAAGAACCATCAATATTTATTAATGTGACAGAACTAATTCAGTACTCGGAAAACAAGCTGAAGGCCAGTAACTCCGTCTGGTGTTGATTTCACGACCCATCACATGTCGGCGGATGTGCAGCAATCTGGGGCATCCGCGGACCGCCGTTCCATCACGAACCAGGGCATTCAGCCACACACCGTCGCCCGGCTCATTTGTCAACGCTAACTGACGCGCTGAGCGGTACTCCCTCACACGCGCGTGCTGACCGCCGGCCGCCCTCGCCGTGCGAACCACTACAGAACGGGGTCGACCCCACCGCCCTCCGCAGCAGATGTCTCTCTCTCCGCGGCCAATCTGACAGCCGGGCGGCTTTGGCAGCTGGGCGGGGCCGATATTGCGCCGCCATGCCGTCATCGGAGCACGCCGGTGACGCATGAATTGGCGACGCCGACCGCCGTCTGATGGACGCGCCTCTCAGCCGCTCATCTCGCGGGAAACGGCATCTCCCACAGCGACTGGCCCAACTGGGCCGCCAGCGCCCGCACGTGGCTCTCGTTTTTGACGTTAATCAATCTCAGCAGCTTCATGTCAGCCATTACGAGCCAAGACGTGCAATAAATGCACCTGCCCGAATGGAAAATGACTGGGCAAATCTCCGGCCGAACCATAAGCTTTGGAACACGAAAGCTTGAGCGCCGTTTCAGCAACGTCATGCCAAGCAAATCGGCTTCTTTAAGCTCATGACAAATGGCGGATTCATTGCCATCAGTCCTCTGAGCATAAAGCCGACAATAGAATTAATGTCCACCGACTCTAACCTTCCCCACCCGCCATACAATGTCAGGTAACCGACAGAGAACATAGAATACAATGCTAATGGTCAGGTAGGCAAATTTGCGCTCCTGTGCAATCCGTTGGCGCTGGGAATACAGAGGGCGGCTGGGTGAGAAACCATGGACGTTCGCACGCTGGTGAACAGCCTTTGCAGCCAAAAGAAATGTGATTGCGCCACCGAGACGTCTCCGAGAAGCAGTGAAATCAACTTATCGATTCATAGTCCTAGTCGAAGACTATGAAGATATTGCATAAAATTATGAACAGGTTGCGATAACTCTTACGATTACGCTGCACAAGAAAGCAATGGCGGTCAACAGCGAGCGTCGTTAGCACATTCTCACGGTGATTGTATCAGACGATTTACGGCGCGATAACCCGCCGACGTACGCAGTTGCACCGCCCCGCACCAAACTTAGAGCCCGCCTATTACCCCAGTGATCCCACAACACGCACAGAGGCCGTTAGCGCGCCCTGCCGGCCAGCCTCTGCTCTCTCATTACTGCTCAGCCTGGGTCACGATCTCCAACTCATCGCCTGGCCCGGCAGCCATCCTCGGATGACCACATAGCTCAGGCCGGCGCGTTGCCTGTTCTCCCGGTTCACTAACGAGCAGCGACCTAGCACCTGGCAGGAGAGAGCCGGCGGTGGTACGGAGTGGCCGTGCACCCGCGGGTGGCCGGACAGCAGACATGGGTGAGCTTAATCCATGCCGATAATCCTGGCTGTCACTGTAGGTGTTTCCACACTGACTGAGGTGGCGCCGCCGTCCGCGGGAACATGTAGCGGTTGAGGTGTGATGTTCGCCGCTCGGTCGGGACGATGCAGCCTGACGCCCACCGCGACGGTGATTCGTGACTGTCGCGTGGCGTCGACGGCGTGTCGCGCGTCACTCGGCGAAATGTGTTACCCCGGCCACCCCGGGTGGTCCGCGCAGACACTGCAGTTGAAGCTTGTGGCGACAGTGCATGAGGGTAATACCATACCGTGTGAACCGCCTTCATACGACTGGCCGCGGCGTCCTGGCTGGCTTCATAGTCAGGTGCGGGAGCACTCTTGAGTGGGAGCAAGGAACTCAGTGCCAGAGCTGTGCGTTTCAGAATTTTGTTGAGTCGACTCAACTCAATTCAAGTTCTGAGAGCGGCTGACTCAACTCTGACTCAACTCATGATCAAGGTTCAGTGAGTCGACTCAACTCTGACTCAAGGCTAAATTCATCCAACTCAACTCTGACGCAACTCACGACTCAACTCAACTCAAACTTTGACTCATTTGCAAAATGAAATAAATAAATGAAAAAATCAATAAACCAGCAAAAATCAAGCTGTTCAGAAAGTCTGACACGAAACGGAAGATTAATGGAAACAAAATTAATTAATTGGCATTCAAACATTGGTTAAAAATTAGCCAGCAACCATGAATAACTCTTTAATTCTTGATCCAGACTGTCACTGCCCAAAAAAGCTACCACATGTTACAATTATTTCTAAAATGAGCATTGCATATTAAACTAGGTAAATGGAATGGAAAGAAACCTTATGGCGCAAAAGTTACACCAACACAGGCAAAAATTGAGCCTCCATACTGTCAAAAAAGGTCCAAGCTAAAAAAACATGATATACCTAAACTGTATTTGTAGGGATGGTATTGGTATTGCTTTTTCTGTTAAAGAACAAGGCTAGGTAATTTTTATAAATCAAAATTAATATGCCAAGAGTTTCATCAAAATTTAAGCAATAATTACTAGAGTGCCTAGTTGCAATTGCTAATTCTAAGAATTACAGCAAACCCTAAGAAAAAGTATACCATATATGACAAAGGACAATAGCAATGAAAATTCCATCATCGTTGAGGCATTGGATTTAAATATATTCATATTTCAAACACAATCCAATTTTCAGCTTCAGTCAGAACCTCCAATACAATACAGACTTTTCGCTCTTCAAACAAAATTGGAGAACGATTTCATAGAAAATTGTTAATGTACAGCTTTCCAAATAAAACACAGACGCCAAGCAAGGGTCTCTGATCAGACAAAAAAGGTAACATGAAATAATTCCTCTGCTTCTTGCGACATCTCAACATTTTTGTCGAATCAAGGGTCCAATGTTTCAATGCTAATAGCAGTATCTGTTATTAATAGGCAAAATAAAAAGAGCGGCGGCAGACAGCGCATTTAGGACAAAAGAATAAATGTAGCATGTAGGTATATAAATATTTGTATTATTTCATGAACTATCACGTGATATTTACACCTTTTGCCCTGAGGCTAGTTAAGCTTGAACCCATACTTGGCTGAATTTGTTCTTCAAAGACAGCAATGGCGCACACTATTCTTGGAAGACCACCACTGACGACAACAATCAGCGACGACGACGCGTGTTGTTGGCTTGTTGGAGCGTTTAAAGTAAAGAAATAATATTAAATATTGAAGATGAGAAGTTTTTGAGAGTTTTGAAATGTATTTTGTTGTGCGTTCCACCACTTCAAAGCCAGTGATAGGAACCTGTTTAATTTTTTGAGTGTATGTATTATTCGTGCCGAGGGATTCCTTCAGACCGGATGGGCCTTCAAAATAAGCAATTGAACCATATAATGTTTGGTTTATTGAAACAAATTGAAACTTTGATTTAAACAATTGAAACACTGGGGTAAAATGTTTAAAGGAGGTCAAAGGAGGTTTGCAAAAGGTAGGCAAATTCAGACACTTTTACTTGACAACATGTTTACCTGTTAGGCCAACTTTTTTCGTCAACTCATTTGACTCGCTGTCTTCACAACTCAACTCAACTCAACTCATTGATGTGTTGTGAACCGACTCAACTCAACTCAACTCACTTGTCTAATTTTTTCAACTCAACTCAACCCAGAGTCAAATGAGTCAGAATTTGAGTTAAAATCCGACTCTGACTCGTGAGTCGCACAACTCTGCTCAGTGCCATGTAACAACCGCTACATTCGCCCGCGACGCGTGATTAACTTGAAAATCAACGAGAGCCTAACTTGGCTAACCACAACCTCATCTACCACAGCGTGTCACCCGTGAGTGACACACGTACCGGCCGTGATCATCACACTGAGCTCAGGCGGCGGAATGGCACTCAGCTGACCCTGTGTCAGCCCCACCCGGACCGCAGCGCCGGCGTAACTCGGCCCGCTCGCTGACGGCTGACCCGTGCCGATGTCGGCCTCGGCTCCTGTTTCACACGCACGGCAGAGGACGGCATGGTCGCCGGCACCTGCGTCCGCGCATGACACGGCGTCCTGGCGCCCTACGCACCCGGTGTGGGTTACTCTCGGTGTGACCCGATTCGGCGCGTGGCGAAATCGTCCGCTGACAGCCCCGGTAACAAAGAGGAAGCGGGCGGCAGCAGTAGTTCGGGAGTAACGCGTCAGATTCCTAAGTTTAAAGGGAATGTGGCACCTTCATAACGTGGTTTTAACTGAGATAGCCAAGTTGTAAAGCAAGTCGGAATACCCGGTACTCAATAGATCATTTGTCTTGGAACTCAAGATTTACGTAGAAAAAAGCTAAGACCTACCTGCAATGTACCCCTCTTGTACCTCTAGCAGCAGGCCACAGGTGTCATGGCTGTTGGTGTGACGGCATATGCTGACGTCACGATGAGCATCAGCCAATTGAAGCCCTTGAAGCGTTTCAAGTATGGTATTGGTTGCCAGATCATGACATCATCCACAGGCTGATATTTATTTATTTTCCTAGAGGAGTATATTAAACATAAAAATATTGAGCTTATTGTGCATTTTTCAGAGAAATCATGAGAGGTTTCATTATTTTTGGCTAAAAGTACGCCTAATTACACTAAATTCCAGGATTTGACCAAGGTGTCACATTCCCTTTAAGGTTCTGGGTTCAACTCCTGGAGCCCGCTGGGAGGGGGGCGAACACGCGAAGCATGGTTAATCTCTCCGTCTCGGCTCATATGCGGAACAGCAAAACAAAAAAGCGAATAACGGTGGACATTTGACCTGGTCTGGTGACATGGCCTGAGATTCATGTCACCTGAGAACCTTTTTTAAAGAAAGCTGCCCGGTGGATCAAGAACAAGGGGTGTCAAGTACGGCGACGCGGAGCGCCGCCATTTCCTGCCACATTTGGAAAAACCGAAAGGGTGTTAAAAAACACCCTCTTTCCACCAGGACGAGGATTAAGCTGTATGATGGAATCTGAACCAAGATAGTACCCTTATCAGGCATGTGGACAGATTATCTGAATTATATTTCGTTCACCCAAAGCGAACGAAATAACGAAATTTGCGGAAAAAACACTTTTCAGAGCGCAAATCCACTCCACTTGACCCAGACCCTACTTCAGGTCAGACGAAATGCCGAGACACGCTTCTCAATGGAGGGTAAACGAGACGCAGGAATGGTTGTCTTCTCCGGAAGCGCTCATTTCTCCTCATGGAGTATGATTTTTCAGACAAAAGAAATATGAAACGAGGGGTTTCCCGGTGTGGGAGACCAGGGCTAGTTGCATCACGGGTTGAATGCATGTTTCATTGGCTATAACTGGAAAACCATGAGTCAAACAACGATGCATACAGGGTTAGAGGAAACGCCTTTGATTAAAACCGATCTGAAGAAGAAATAATCCGGTGGTGAATTCCGGGTCCGGAGGAAGAGGCAGAGTTAAAGGAGAAAGTGGCACCTTGGTCGAATCCTGCAGTTTAGTGTAATTAGGGGTATTTTTAGCCAATAACCATGGAAACTTTCATGATTTCTCTGAAAAATGTACTGAAAAATGATCAATATTGTTATTTTTACAATGCGTCTCTGGGGAAAAAATAAATATCTGCCTGTGGGCGATGCCATGATCTGGCAACCACTACCACATTCAATAGGCTTCAAGGGTTTCGATTGACTGATACTCACCGTGACGTCAGCATATGTCGTCACACCAACAACTGAAAACTGTGGCCTGCTGCTTAGAGTACATGACGGGTACGTTTCAGGTAGGTTCTTATCTTTTTTCTACGGAAACTTTGAGTTTTAAGACAAATGATATATTGAGTGCCGGGTTTTCCGGCATGCCTTACAATGTGGGTATCTCAGTTTAAATAGCGTTATAAAGGTGTCACGTTCCTTTTAGACATTCCATAGGGCACAATAAAAAATCATTTGCACGTTCCAAATTATTAACGCAGACAATGGGACCAGCTATTTTAAACCTGATCGAATCAAAGTGGATCGCTATTTTGCGACTTTATGTTGTATGTAGGGCTTAGCTCCTGCCGTAGAAATTTGATCGTTTTTCTACTTTCATGGTGCTCGTATCATCCATTATCCGGGGCTAAATGAACCATTGTTCATGGTGCAGGCTTCAACATTGATTTGTCACGTAAAGTCTTGGACATGGATTAGAAACGGAAAAATATTAAAAGAGCCAAACATGATTTTATATTACGCTCGCGCAACTATAATCTTTGGTAAGGCTTTTAGGGCGGAAAAACGAACAAATGAAAATAAAAAGCTTTGCAATCGCCTGCTCTTCATGTTCACTTTGCACGTTGCAGCCTTCCCTGGGGAGCTGACTCAACTTTCCCCTGAGGCGAGGTGGCTTGCACCAGCTGTAGAGCTATTTTTGGAAGATCACCGTTCTCTTATACATAAGTACACCACACTCTGTTAAAAACACCATTCTTTTAGATGACAGTCTTGCATATTCGATATTCGAAGAAAGGCTCAAATATTCGATATCTGTAACAGGTTGGAAACTGTGGCCAATTATCTAAAGACTGATTCAACCAGCCACGATCTCCACTATGCTATACGTACAGAAATCAAAATCTTGGTTTTGAATCCCATGACATTTTAACAAATACTCCTTTATCGCAGAAATCATCCCCTTCACCGGTAACTAGAAACAGTAACACCCATACAATAACAATGGCAGCTGTTAACGTTCAGAAACATCGCCCACGAGTGCGGAGTACACTTCCACCCGTCGTTTTTCAGAACTCTCCCCCTCTCCATTACTGCCCGGGGTGCCCGCATGCGGGCCCGAGAACAAACATCACCCGTCGCGGCCGACTCGATCACCTCAACAAGTCACTGCAGCTCAGAACTGCTGGAGGCGTCAAAGCTTTAAATATTTTCCTCAGTGATTCATGGCACAAAACTCATGGCCTTCGGCCAACCTGACCCGTCATGTGTCAGCGACACTGCATTCCTGTAAACCATTCTCGCCACATACAGTTCAAATATGGGGGCAAGGGCATTTGAAGTCATTTTTTCAGTCAACGCCATAGGGTTAATGGTTAAGAATCATGAATATTGGGGCCATGGCCCGGCCCCCGTTTCCGCTCGCCACAGTCATTTCTGCACCCATATCTGCTCACTCACGCTAGCCCTCCTCTCGAGCCTGCTCCTCTTCATTTCTTGGCCAATCAATATCCGTCGTCTGCGGCCTGAGCGCCATATTTCAGCGGGGACGCGCGTGCGCCGTTATCGTCTAATGAGCGGCGTGCGCCGTACCCGGCGCCAGTGATTCTGCGCCACGAACGCCGCACCGTTCATCCCGGCCGACTCCGGTTTCGGTTTTTGCCAGGCAACTCTGCGTCTGTCACGCTCAGTTACCCGATCGACTACGATGTTTTGCGCTGCACGTGAACCAGTAAAAAGCTTGTTAGGGTTCAGGAAATTGGGACAGCAGTTTGCTTGTAACGTCGCGGTTTTTATAGCAGAGACGTATCAGGAGCAGTATTCACGACAAGACAAAAACCTCGCAAGGTGCTCTGTTACGCAGGTTTGTTATCTGAAACCAAGAGAGGCTAACTTGTTGGCACTGAGTTACCTAAACGGACCGTAAACTCAGTGCGAATCTATTCTGCCGGCCAAAAACCAACGTTTCGATGGTGGCGATTGTAAGAAATTGGAACGCCTCATAAAGTTTCTCCTCTATCTGAAAGTTTGAAGGTTTTCTCAAGGCTGCTTCTCACACTACATTCGCTTCTGCTGGACGCTGACAGCTTGCAAATATTGGTAGGCATTTGTCCGTTCAGGTGGCCTGGGAGAATTGACCTTGCCGTTCAACTGGGTCATGCCGATCTCCAGCAAACACAAATGTCCCACCTACCTCGGTGGCCTCAGTCACAGAAGCCAAGAAGATACATCGAAACGTAGAATGTAACTGTGATGCCATGCGTCGCAACCCAGTCATCATTAATCCTCTTCGGGAAGTTATGTTATGTTCACCTTACAATTATCTTGGAGGGGAGAGGGAGCAGCTCAAGCAAAACACAATTCTAAAAGTTTCGCTACCTTATCGGCAGAGTCAAGCGCTCTGCTACTTAAGTCCGCTACTTGCAGACTGTTCAAATGATTGTAGAGTAGCGGTAGCATTTCTACAGCCAAAAGTAGCGGAGTAACGGGTAGTGGACTCACAATAATTAAAAAAGCTACCGCTACGGACAGTCTGTGAAGTGGACCCCAACCAAACAAATTTGGAGATGGATATTGAGAGAAATGGTTTTCTCCACCAGAAAAACATAAGCAGATTGAATGTATGTTTTGTGGTGTAATTTTGTTTGCATATGCTACAATAAAACCGTAATATTACTTGTAATATACAAATCAACATCAGTGTCGCTTGAAATCTTTTCAGAGATCAATAGAAAACAATTTTGAGTAACGCTTTAGCAGCGCTCTGTAATAAAAAGTAGAGGCAGTGGAGAAGCAAAGCAATAGGTAGCAGTTTCGCGTTTTTGAAAGAGAAGCGCCAGTAGCCGCTGCGGTTTCGGGTAGCCAAGGTAGCAGAAGTAGTGGTAGCGGTTTTAAAATTTGGTAGCGGCGTCCACTTCAGCTTATTGACCACCTAGCACTATGGCAGTTCTTAGTCGGATGACATGCATATAACAGCACAACAAATATTTCTGCATAATCGTAACACATTACTGTAAAATCAAATTACTACAATTATAAAAGTATCAAATAAGCAACTGACTTTGAAAGAAAAAAATCTATTTTTACCAGCTTTGCCCATAGCTTACTCCCTACATTCCCGTCTCCTTTTCGGCCGGCAGCGGTCGCCAATCCCGACGGCCGTGAGTGGTACGAGGTTCTGAGGCTGACGCCACCGCCGCGCGTGCCCTGGCTATCACACCGTCAGCCAGCCCAGGTAAGAGGCCTGACCGCCTGGGACAGAGATCTGACGGCGGCCCCAGCACACTTACACGTTGTTTATACACACAGAGAGGCGTGAAAAGGCGGCGGGCGCACTTCTTATGGCCCGGCCCACCCAGGCATCGGAGCCAGCCGCGCTATGTCTGAGAGTCGGTGAGTGGCAATGAGGAGCTGACCTTCTAGGTCATCGATTGCATCTTACAATCGCCGGGGCATGTTGGTTTGATGCATGTGACATGCTAGTATGTTAAAAGATAAGATCCTGAAGCGAGTTGTGCCTTGCAAGCATCAGGGGCGGCAAGATTACTGAATTCGTTCAATGATTTGTAACGAGATAATTGCTGGGTCCCAGCTGAACAGAGCACGTGCTGATACGCCTCTCCAATTAACGCGCACTATCTGCGTAGTGCTACCCCCCAATTAGCCGACGTTGCATTTGAGTACCTCATCAGGAGAGGAACTGGGCTCATTTATACATGACCTTATACGCAGCGCTACGTTTCTCCCAATGGCAGTTGTTCCATAAACCTTAGCATTGAAAATCCAGAGGACGTGAGTAACTATACAAATAATGCACTTGGGGAGACAAAAAGATATAGTTAAATAAAATAGGTCAGGATTTTATACATTTCAATAGCTGTTTCTGTGTCTTGTCGGAGGTAAGTTCGTGTCAGTTCGATACGCTAATGGCTTCTGGCTAAAACCTCTGCGGACATCAGCAAACCTCCAAAGCTGTGCATACTCAGATCCGGCACAGTTTGGACCGATTTGCGTTGGTTGAGTGTAATCCGGCCAGCAGAGCTCTCTATCGGTGGCTCGTGCCCATAATCATCACGGTGGTTATCGTCAGCACCATCGCAGGCGGCGTGGCCGGTCCATTCATAAGCAGGCTCTGTTCCAGCGGCGGCGCTGGCGCGGCCGTCCAAGTTATGGCCCTGGCTTCCAGCAGCACCACCAGTCAGGGCAGTCACGCACGGGACCGGCTCAGCAAAGACACGACACAAGGACGACCGAATCCAGAAGCTCGTGCAGGCTGACGTTAAATGGGAAAATAGGTGTCCAGTTCTAGGATAAGAATCACGCAAGCTGTGGCGACAACACGAGTAGAGAGTGGGGAGGCTGGCGCTTCTGCAGCGGGTACTGCTGCTGGCAGGCTGATTCACCGGTGTCAGACGTGGCCGTCCTTACTCAGGATTTCCAGTCACGGCAGCAGTGTCGGAGGCAGCGGCTGCAGTGACTGAGACCGTCGTCAGCGCAAATATGGCAACAAAATAGAGCCGACTGACTCACCTCACAGACCAAATCGGAACAGCCCGCGCTGTCATCCCCCGACAGCCGCTCAATGACGAGTAGAACAGCTTAATGGACACTGAACTATCTGTGGCCTAATCAGCGTCCGACTACTGCCGCGCTTCGATATAGTCCGCATCACGCTTCAGAAAAAGCTGGCGTCCACAGAGCTGGCGTCTGTATCGCAGCTCCGATCAGGCTGAGAGTCTGCCCATTCAGACACAGCCTCGGAGTATTTGGCAGGTGACGGGACTAGGTTCCGGCGGCGGCGGGTCGGGTCAAGGTGGGGAGTGGGGGAGGAGGGGGGACGGGGGGGCGGCAGGCGCGTTAGCTGCCGCCTTGACGGCTGAAGACGAGCCTGGCGCCGGCGATACGAGCGCCGATCTATCAGGATACGTGTCACGGCGACCACAGAGCGAACTGGGGCCGCCGTTTAGCATCCAGCGTCCCGCGGCCGGGTGCCGGGAGGCGGCGCTGCGTGCGAATGTCCTAATCGTCATTCACACGGGCGCGGCACCAAGAAGGTGACGCAGCCGCGCAGAATGCTAACACGAGTCTCATCGTTTATTGTTTGGGGTTTTAGGGCGCTTTAACTGCAAGGTCATCTCGCGTTCGAGCGGTTCTCTTCGAAAAGGCTGTGAATTACTCAGGGGAAGGGCAGCACAGGTGCAGGGAATACCTCAATATGCGTGCACATTCTAGAAAAGTTCAGATTATTTATCTAAAACCGCAGTGTTTCAATCCTCAAATGCTAGGAAAACAGTTCATCAGGATTGGAAAAATTGCCCGGCCAGGGCATGTGTCCCACTCTCCAGAAGTTTCCTTGCTTACTTTCCGAGTGGTCGCGGCTGTTCCACAATGCTTTCCCGAAAAGAACTCCTGAGGTGACGGATGTGAGTTTGTAAGTTTTATCAACACCTTAAATAACATTTCAAATTTTCCCATTATACGGTAGAAAACAAGAGACCGCAATGAGACCAATTCAATTGTTCACCAGTGGAACGGACATTTCAAGGTACAAGTTATTGGTGTTCGCTGAAGACTAGGGATGCTCGCCCCTTATTTGGCCGTACTTACGATAATGCACGTCATGACTTTGAGTGCAAAATTATTTAATCCGGACGCTTAACTTCACAACACCAGAATCAGACAATCGTCATGACCAGCCCAGGCCTACTGAAAAAATCAAACCCACGCGAAGAATTCGGTAGAGGCCTCTGAAGGCTTTGTGTGAATCCCATTAGTTCCACTGAGTGCTGTTAACATTAAGAAAACATGACAGGCGCCTCTTGTTCTGGAACAATCGGCTGCACAAATTAATTTATGTGAGCTACCACGTGGTGGTGTCACTGAACCAGTGGCGTCACAATAGCGGCTGCGTCATGAATAGCGCCAGAGTAACCGCCCACACATGTATAAACCGGTCCAGGAGAGATTCTAACTAGCTGGACATGCCAACTTGAGTTGTCCGGATCGACTGCCATGTTTCTTTTAATGAGAACATGGTTCAGTGTCTTAAATAATTACTAAGAATAATGATCACATTTTCATAGAACGAGTTTTACTAACTCTGAGATATCGCAGCAGCTTCTTGATGAACATAGCCATATGTCAATATCTCAGTACTTGATTCTTTTTTCAATTGAGTGATCGCAAATTCGTCAACGGGAAGAAAACCAGGAAATGGGAGCCAATCATTCTTATTTTACGCAAAATCATGCATGACTTCCAAAGGAGTGTTTTGCTCGTCAAAAAGTGGAAAGTTTGTGTAAATAAGGGTAAGGCGTTGCCAAATGTACCCGGTCACATATTTGCTAAATGCCAAAGCACTCAACTCACACAAAGACGTAAAATATGGCAATAAGCATGCCAGTCTGTGATACTGAGTCTTGAAATGTATAGACCACCCAACAAAACGTAGTCAGTTCCCTTAGAAGATTAGGTACATGCATGTGCTCATAAATCCTGCATTTTAACATTCGTTTCGAGCCTGAAATACAACAGCCTGCACATACAAATGGCAAGTATTCATTTCACCTTCAGCAAATAAGATTTGCGCACACAATCCGTATTTCTACATTCTTTGCAAATCTCGAAAACAGCCTCATCAGATATATACACCAACAAATGAAATCCTATTTTTTCTTCAATAACTCGTCGGTACAAAAACTTTTACTGTACCGACGCATTCATAGTACCCAATTAAAAACACGGCATATTTCTAACGGGGACCTTATATTCAATTGGTCTGATTGAATAACTGTTTGAAAACAACAAGTGGGAACAAAATGAGGAAAAACCAAACTTGCTTAAAATAATATGCAGTAGAAATGGAAAAAACGGAATATTACAGCACGATGCTTGTTTCCTTTTCGTTTTCATTGTAGGTTTGATCCGACGCTCCATTTTTATGTAGAGTCGCATTTCCGTAACCGAACTGTATGTAGCGATAACATTCCATGTTATAGAACCGATCGTACATGGTTCATTTTTCGGTCACATTCCGGTTGTTGGAATAACGTTGCGCGTTAAGTGCCGATTCGAGCCCCAAAAGTTACATTTTTTACTATTCATGAAGAACCACCTTAGCTGTGTTATGCTTTGTTTCACAATATCCTGAGATACAGTTGCATTACTTTGTAAATGCTACTTTCTATTATATTAATGGGTTTGGCTTGCTCTTAGCTTCTCCAGGGTCATGCTTGCAATACCAGATTATCCAGGTCCTCATCTGACAGGGCCTCCCGTAGAATGCCAAGGTTGGGTGACTTTTTATATTTTTTTTCATTATTCAGGCAGAGACCACAGAACTTATGCATAGACTGCTGCCAGGCGCGCGTAAGGCTTTCAGCAGAAGTTTCGGAAGGAATTTCGAAGGGATTTTGACGAAATGACGAGGTGGAACAGTCCAAAGTGAATATTTAGGCGTTGAGATGCCTACATGATACAAATGCCAATGCACTCTTGCGGTTAATGCCATGGCACAGAACGGGGAACGTTGAAGAATGCAGCAGGGCGATGTTTAGCTGGGATACCAGTCTCCTTGATCTCACTCAGAATGCCCGGATGGCAGTCTTTATAAACCGCACAGGAATATGAACATCAGCGGGAAGAGTGAAGTGCAGTTGAAGCATGATCGCTCTGTCTGGCATCTGCCGCCATGGCCAATACACTCTTGAAGAAACAAAAGCAAGCAAGCCATCAGATCCAAGATAATAGCCACCACCAGACCTCAAAACAATTTCACCGGACGCATAACGCAGAATCCTAAGCCACCTAAGGCACCGATGACTTGGATTTGAAGTGGACCCGATAGAAAAGCAAAATCCATGGTTACTTGTATTAATGAATATCAGCAAAAAGTTCCAAGCCGACATTCAAATCTTCTCTCTCATGACTCACTCCGATGGTATTGCGGTAGGCAGAACCCAGAATCCATCTGCCGCCAAATATCACCACATCTCTGAAAATGCAGCCGGACATTCTTGGTCTGCCATCCACAGCGCGGGTCTGCTGCAGCAGACGGATCACCATTGAGGAAACATGGCCGACTCCGCACCGGCCGGTTGTCTGGGCCATTGAGAGCAGTTCCAGAGGCGTCGCAGGGGACACACTCGTCAGGCGTCGGGGCCAGCGCCAGTCCGGAAACCCCGCCGCCCGCCGACAGCTCACAGCGCGACAAACAACGCTGAAACAACACCCACCGTGATCGATGCCGACGCGGCGGCAGCGTGTCGGCAGCGACGCGCTGCAGCGACGAGACGCGACACGACGCAGCGACGAGACGCAACGCGCTGCAGCGACAAGACGCAACGCGCTGCAGCAACGAGCCGCAACACGACGCAGCGACGAGATGCGACGGGCTGCAGCGACGAGATTCCACGTGCTGCAGCGACGAGACGCGACACACTGCAACGATGAGAAGAGACGCGACGCGCTGTAGCGACGAGACGCCACGCGCTGCAGCAATGAGACGCGACACGCTGCAGCGACGAGACGCGACGCGCTGCAGCGGCGAGACGCGACACACGTACTGCAGCGATGAGACGCGACGTACTGTAGAGACAAGACACGACGCGACACGCCGCGGAGACGCAACGCGAGAAACTCACCGCGGTGCGCGACCAGCAAACTGGGTCACCTCGTAGTGTTTTTTTCTTTTGAGGGAAAGTAGGAATGCAAAACTGATCAGGAAAGTAGTATTTGAGTCCATGGATTGGAATGGTAAATACTCTTCTCGACTATACAATTATTTCACTTTCAATTAGAGTAAGGAACGCGACGCGAGTGACACAGCACACTATGCAAAAGCATCGTCAGGAAAACAAGTGGCAGATACAGGAATATGAGAGCTCGGATAGCCTACCTTCAGACCTTATTGATAGTCAAATAAGGGTGTTCCGGTTTCAAACGAATACAAGGCTTATAAGACTAAAATACATGTTTATATCCCATACAAAATACCAAGTTGCTACGCAAACAGAAAATTCATCACCGTCTCTTGCAAAAATGAAACCCATTTAACAAATACATTGTTGAGAAAGGTGGCACTTAAAAGGTCACCGATGACCCAAGTGCTAAGTCAGAACAGATCGTATAAACCTACTCAATACCCCGCAGGGAGCGTGTCATCGAATCCTCTCCCTAGGACCAGTTCGTTATCAACTGCCGACCCAGGCCAGGGGTGCCACTGCGGCCCGGGGTCCAGAGCAGACCCCATTGTGGACCCGGCACCCACACCGGTTCTTCGCAACTCACTCCCTCTGCGAATCACTCTTCCACCGTGCACTGAAAGACATCAGCGACTGCGACAGAGATTGATGTGTGTCAGTCTCCTCCAGCGGGCGTGAGCGACAGCGAAAGTACTGACGAGGTCGGATCAGCACAGGGCAGATCATTTTACGAACCCCCTTATCAGGATAAAGCAAAACTTCAACGTGACAGCGGTATCTGGAGCATAGGAGGTGTAGAATACTGATGCTATGCTGAGGAAAGTCTGGAACCAAAACGTTTCTACGTGATTCCTTCCCAGGAATACTCCTTATGCACTACATATATAGAAACAGAATTTGCCAGCCCCCTCCTCCCAGAACTTTTAACTGTATGCTATGATTGGCAGTACTTTTCGATAAATATGCTTTAAAGCTGCAATATGCATCACACAAATCCGTAGACACAGAAATTGCAAACGCCCTAAGCTTACCCTATTTAACTAAAATGAGTGAAACTGGGGTCTCTGAATATTTTCCATTCACTTCCACCCCGAACCGCGTTCCCAGAGTTCAACTACCACGTGTGAATTCGGCTGCAGGAAACGGCTGGGACCGTTTGGGCATCTCACGAACAGCGCCATCCCGGGGCAACTCGTCCGATGGCCATAATGTTCCAGTTGCACGGCATCACGACAGCACAGATGCACTCGATGATAAACGGCAGCCCTAGGCGGACGGCGTCTACATCCAATGGCACTCCCAGTGCCCTTCGGTACAAAGCCGCACGGTAACATGACATCTCCAGATACTTGTTCCGACATCAATTGATGGAGGATATTGCTCTTGGGATAAGCATGGCTTTAACGCACAAGTTCTACACAGGGAATTGACTTGCATAATTCGTAAGATATTTTTGCTACTTGCGAGCACGCCAAAGCAGTAAGTCGAGCGAACTAGGGCCTGAGATGTTTAAGGATTTTACGAAGAATATGCTTCTTTATGCGACAGCATATTTAGCAAGCCAATATAACCGGAATGGATACGAAATAGAGGAGAAAAGAAAGCATGGCTGACAAAGCCCAATAAGCAGGAGACATTAAATCCAAAGAGTTTGCCTTTCTTCCTGAGGTACTTTCAGACAACATCCAGCGTTTGGTATTGCATCAGCAGACGGGAGCAATAACGGAGCTATCAAGCTCAATGGCTCATAAAAATCCTTTCGCCAATGACTCTTAGTTGATGTGACCAAACCCGAATGGAATTGACGGCGGGCTCGTCGACTAGCGAAACCGGGCCGGCAGAGGTACACATAATCGCCAACTTAACATGACACTTTACTAGATAGGGCATTTGAAGAATATCAGATTACCGAACCTTTCACTCTTTCCATAGGCATTGAGTATCAGTAGCGTGGCAGTAACTTTGATACCAATAACGCCGAAAGATATAGCTGTATCTTTTGGAATAAGTACAAAATGACCGCCGATCTGAATAGGAAACTTAAGGAATAAACTAATACGAGTGACTGCAGAGACATTCGCTTATGTGAGGTGTTCCACTGCCATAAGTGGCCTGAACATAGGATCAAATTCGTAGATTAAATATTGTTTTGCAAATAAAAGTCATCAATTCTTACGGAATTTACGCTACAAGCGTCATCCAATGAATTAAAGCTAAAAATTAAAGCGACTACCGAAAATCATTCCTCGTTCTCAGCACAGAGAACGTGCGCGTGACCCCTGCTCAGAGTCGAACCAGCTGCTTCGGCACCACACCACTGTGTGTATCACATCAATGTGGCGGCAGGTTTCCTTACCGACAGAGCCAGCAACAGCAGCAGCGGCAGATGATTCCCCGACCATATCGCCACCTGACGGCCACCCATTCTCCAGCAAGCACACCGGGCCTCGATCAAAAGCACTTAGCAAACGGAAATCTCACACCATGTCTTCAGCTATTCCACCATCCGCTCGGAAAGGCTCGCGGCAGTAAAACGGGGACAACGCGATAGTCGGAGACCTCGCGCGTGTACGACACGCCGACGACAGTTCAGAGACGCCGCCGCCGTCGCCGCGGCGCGTGCCGCCCTGGCGGCCGACAGCGGAACTAGCCAGGCTGCCGACCAAACGGCGTCGCAGTCTCCGCGCGGCCCAACGTCAACACTGCGCTGCAGCCCGAACATCCATCGCCGCGACACATGTTTCCGGAGTGGGAAATTTAATGAAATTTTAGAGATGCATTTGTGGACTAACCGATAAAAATTTCGTTGAGAAGGGCGGGGGATGGTCCCTGACACTGGAAACATTTGTGCAGAGCTGCTGCTCCAAGAAGTGTTCGGTCATTCGTTAGCCATACTTTTGAGCCGGACTCAAAGATGGCTTAAAAGGATGCTTTCCGAAGTTTAAGAGTGATTTTTTTGTTTTAAGCGTACTCACCCCCTCCCCTAGCATATAACTCTCCTCACCTGGTAGAGCCCCTACGGTCTAGTAGAGCCCCCTACGGTTGCTGTATTTTTCGATGGTGTGCAAACGTTGACTTTCCGTCCTCCACGCTCAGCGACCTATCCAGTAGCGGCCGTCCCTCGTCCACATTTAGCGCCTTATTGTTTCGGCTGTCAACGCGCTACAGTCTGATAAGCAGATCCTATTTAAGGTGTTTGAAAATGTGTTGGCAACCATGTTCAAGCCTTCGGAAACTTCAGTGACGTCATGAGAAATGTCGAGAACTCTATGAATGATAAACTGAGCAATCCTGTCTGACGTGGACTGACATTGATTCAAATTGAGACCCCAGCATGCCGTTTCCAGCATCTACAGAACAAATACCAAAGACTATCTTATCGAGCTTGCATCATACATCAACATTCTAGAAGCCCTGGTGTACAGGATCCCAACAAGGAGGCGCCGGTCGCTTCAAGATAGAGAAAGCAGACCATATATGTTTCTGCCAAGCCAGAGCTGACCAGCTGCACCGTCCAGCTGACGTCTGGGCTGGATCCGCTGGAAGATGCATCCGCGATGTAAATAGCCCGGCTTCTTAACGTTAACCAGGGTGCTTGCGGGGTAGAGACTGGTCACGTGGCGGTTTATTGCGATTGCATGAGCTCACCGCAGCACGGGAGTGGCAAATGGACAGGTCTGGAGGCGCGAGGTCCACTACAGGTAAATGGCTGATGTGACACAGCAATGATCTTGCCAAAAAATTAGCTCCTTCAGCCAGCGAGAACTATTTTTCAGACTTATTTCAGATGCATATGCCACCACATTAACTTTGCGAAACGTTTTAGTCACGTTCTTAGGACTTTCTGAATCTAAGCCCGCTTTTCTACGAGCTTTCTTACCATGATCTACAAGACTTAAGTTTTGCCACCAAAAAAGTCAAGCTTTCGTGACCTTCCATGGAAATGAGCTTGTCATAAAGCTAAAGCCCCAAAAATATCAGCAGAGTACATATCAAGGCTCACTGATGTCGATTCACCGGCTCCGTCTGCACATGGGAATACAAATGGCATTAATTCTGACTGTCAAATTGCAACCAGTACGGACATTAAGGTAAGCCGTCTTGTCGTGCCGCGTTAATCAAGATCCAGATTCCAGCTCCTTATAAGAATGTAAAAATCCGAAAGCCACTGTGAGACAGACAAAAACAGTGTCTAAAACATGGTTCCGAAAAAGCTTTGGGTTTATTTCTGGTGCCATAACAAATCATCAGTTAAGATAAGAATGACACAAAAATTACCAATCAGGAAGTCTTCCTGCGGTCTGCATCGGTCCTGGTGTTCCAGTTGATAAAGAACTTGTTAAAAGTAGCGGGAAACACAATTTTCCGCATCAGGTTTTAACGTGTGGCTGTTGTGACTTCTCCGAATTTATCATGACTGTTGGTGGGATGCTTAGAAATATCGAGCCTCCGTCAAGAATACAAGTAAAACAAGCACCTATAGATATAACGGGCAAACGCCCACGTTTAGATTGGCAAGAGTATACCTGTATTGGAAGAAAGAGAGTGTATAACACTTTGTATGGGCTTAATGATGCATGAACTACTGGGGGTAAATGACATCGCAAACAGAGTTTTGGTTGAAACTTATTTAACAATGCTGAAGCGGAGGCAAAATTACGTTAAAATTATTACGTTATTCTAATTACTCATTAATTAGCTCAACGTTTGGCAATTATACCTTCATCAGGGACTCTAAAACGCAATTAAAGATACATGTAAAATACTCTTAAAACGCATGAGATACAGGCAATTATCACATCCAATCACATCACACTTCGAACATACACCAAATTTTCGTCTACACTTCTTTTAGTTCCAAGTGATGACCTCATAAGAAAAGAGAGAATGCATACCCTCGGCCGAAAAAGACTGAGCACAAAGCATGCTGGACAAGAATCCTTTTTATGATTACGAATTGCACATCTTGTCTCCTTCTACTTTTTACATTATGTGCATCCTACTTGTATTTTGCATTATATGTTAACTTCGTAGCATGGTAAAATGTATTAATACTCAACCATGAACATGGAACCCTGAAAACGCAATATCAAGAACAGTTATAGGGACGATAACAATAATAGGTAAGATCTTAAGCTCTCAACCCTGTCTCCTCTCTCCTTAAACGTTGGAAGTTTCTGATGCAGTGAGAAAATACCTCTTCAATTTTGAAAAAATAGAATTTCTCAGTATTGTTAGTCTCCCCCACCCCTACTGCTCACCTCTGTGACTTTGTCACGCGTGGAAATCTCATCAACTGTAACTGTTCTACCCATCACATAAATGGCCCTCCCTCATCCCATGCGTAATCATTGCATTTGACAAATGATGTTCCTAGAGATCGTGCTTGCGCTCACTAATTCATTTCTCGATGCTCCTCCCCATCTATCTAACAAAACATGTACTGGCGATAACGACGTGGATAATACAAGGGAATATCTAGAACGTTGCACCTCACCACCATCATTCCTTTGGAGGGAATGTGGCACCGTGGTGCAATTTCGGACTGGAATGGTTTTAGGTTTTGTTTGGTTGACAATAATACATTTGACCGTATTTCTGCTGAGGAGTGGCTCATAGGCTCACTATTTTGTGTTATGCTATCAGACTTTGCTAGGTAATAAGTCTCCACATCGGCGTGATGCCACGATCTGGCAACGCTTCGAGCTACAATAAAACCTCTGAGGATGCACCACCAATACATACGAATGCATATGAAGCGTTTTCACCTAGAAGAGGCTACTATTGCAACCCAAAGTGCAGCTTATTAATTTCTGGTAGTTTTCTTTATATTTTTAAAACATTTTTGACAGTTGAAATTATCCATTGGAGCAGATTATACACAGTTATAATCGCCAGTACCAAAGCCACGTTTAGTGCGTAGATTTAACCGAGTTGGGCGGCGAATTGGGGTGGGCCGAATTATTAACCCCGGGTCAGTTATTGATTATTGGCGGTAGGTTAGGCACTATGGAAACGGGAAAACATGATATAAAGCCAAAAATCAACACCAGACAACGTTACACCACGGATCCCAGGGGTATATTGCACTTAAGGTCATCAGGTCACGGAGGTCAAAACAGTATTTACAATAACACCTAATACAGAGTGAAACAAAACCATGTGTTTGTCCACCATTAAAGCAAGGTACACCTTGGACCTCAGGTCATATTAGGTCACGAGGACCTGCTCAAACACGGCGGGAGGTTTTACGTCCACATAGCGGAAAAAAGCAATTCTATCAAATTACTCCAGGCCTCAATACTCAAAAAAAGTTATCCCAGTTCAATCATTCATATTAGTGAAAAAGCCATACAATGACCAGGTCAAACCATGACCAGCACAAAACAGCAAGTAATTCATTCGCGAGCTTCATTGCACTCAGATTTGCGCAACGCCCATATTTGGAGTTAGAGGGGGCCATGATAGCCCCCCGGTGGGGAAGGTGGCGCGGACCCGGGGGGCGCGGGTTAAAAGAGGCCCAGCAAGACAATTTTGTCCACGCAGCGGGTTTTCAGTTGGCATGGTTCCTAGTGGTCATCTCATACCACGTGACCACCCAGGGAGGTGGGGTCAACAGGGGGTGCTTTTCTTCTTATTTTTTCTTCATGATTGGTAAGTTCTGGGAGAAATGAAATGTCAATCAAATAGCTTCTCGGCATGGTTTATCATGTGGCTAGCACACTTAAAATCCTATTATGAAGGTGCCACATTCCTCTCAAGCTTGAACACGAAAGTTCGACCAACAAAACGGACAGAAATAGGTTCATTTCAGGACATACGGCACTGATGACTCTACTGATGTCAATCAAAGTTACGAAAAAATAGTTTCGACACGTTGCAGCAATTGTTACGGTACTTGAGATTTGACCACAGAGGCCGCCATCAAATGCCTGTGTAATTACCCGCTGACCTTTAGACAGGATGCTCTCCAGTTCCATTATCGGCTGACGAGTGGTGAGACAATCACCCTACCACCGGACATCTGGACGCATTGTTAGCTGTGGGCATGATCAAAAGAATCCCGAATGCCAAGTGCTCAGCGTGCCTAGCAGTTTTATGAGGCCGCACATCCCAATGCACAAGAAACAGTTATTTTTCCAGACCGTTGAGTGCCATGGAATGGGGTTTCAGGCGGCAAAAGTTGATTCATGTCGGGTGCATTGTTCGTCGTATATATGAATCAGATTATGAAATGCGCATTGTGAAAAATAACAGTTCCTGGTGGAATTCCTCTCATTATTCCAATTCCAACAAGTAACCGAACGCCGATCTCCGCAGCATCCTTAAATCCTCATTCATGGTCAATCATTTCGTGATGCACAAACAACGAAAAATCATCGAAATATCTTTCGAACGATAGTTTTGATGCTGCACTCCGCTGGTACGGATGTCTTGTCATTACTGGGATCGATTCTTGCTCCAGAAATGGTAAGGCGGCATTCGTCGGCCTCAGGTGCAATCAGTCTCTGGGTTCTAAAACTGAAAAAATACAGTTCGGCGAATGCCAGCTTACCGTTACTGGAAGATCATCTAAGCCTAATGACTAGAAATATATTTCCATAACAGCTCAGCATGGTTGGTGATGACGTCACAGTCAAGACTGACAATGACATTCGTCTGGAGAGTTGCCTTGCGCGCTCTTTTGATGGGACGCCGTGCCCAGTGGGCAGGCGTCTGTCTCCTGATCCACAGACCTCGGGTCAGAGGTGGGTCCAAGGAAGCGTGAGGCACGTGCTCATCAATGCTCTCGCACTGCCCCTCTCCATGAAATTTTCTCCCTGTCCACTCTCCCTCACACCCAGAATGCAAGTGACAGCGACCCGCTCTGCCACCTGGTGCCCCTCATGAAAAATCGTTTCCTGTTTGTCCCCTCAGGGCGCCTATTTCCTCGATCACGCCACAAAAACGTCAACGCCACTTCAACGCCACTATATCTATCTGCCAATCCTAGGTCCACCTACGTCGCACGCGAAGAATTCTATTTTTCACTTCATACTCATTATGACAACGCTTTAAAGGTCACTACCATAGTGTGAAATGAGAGTAATTCATGAATGCGTGGCGCCATGCGCCCATCAAAATTCTGCAATCCACCCACCTATGAATTTTGGTATTTCAGACTCGAGATGTCTGGTTTTGAGACTAGGTCATACCACCCTGCATACCTTCTTGGCTTGAATCAAACTTAACCGAGAATATAACGGTGAAAAACGGGAGACTGATCAGGGAACGTATTTGAAATAAGAATCCTAACTGAGAAAAGTCACAATTCTGAATCTGTCTCGAACTGGGTTCAAGTCCCGCCTAGTGTGTCCCTAATATTATCCCGAAAATGTATCTCGTCACGATACAGGTTGATGTCTTTGCATGATGATGGAGAAACGAACCAAATGAACAGAATACTGCGAGGCTGAGTTGGTGTGAACACCATTATTCGGTCCAACAACATGACATTCTTGCCTTTTGAGGCAGTTGTCAATCAAATAGAATTAAAAAAATAATATCAGAAAAACGCGAGTTGAAGCAACTATGAAAACTTTCGCAAACACGATAAGACCTTTTGTGCATACATTCCATATGCAGCACATTTACTGCTTGGATATGCATGCAACCATAAATTGCTTGGGTAATTTATGTTCTGCTTCGGCAGTATAAGGGCAGACTATAAGCTACCGGGTTCTCCGAATTGCCCGCAATATATGTTTTTCATATTTACAGAAATATATGTCAAATACACGGCTGAAACTAATCAAGTCTCCTTTCCACAGTCAGCTGTAGAAATCCAGCGATATCGACACCCGGGGCAGAACACCAGGCAAACTGCACACAAAAATGACACATTTCCGCATCATGCAATGCGGGAAGACCTACCACCCTTGACCTTGACTTTCAGTTTCCTCCTTAAAAAAGGCTGCTACTATGAACTCTTACTAAATACTGGTACGCAGCGCGCAATGATATGCTTCATTCTGTAAATAGGTAAATCACTTCGGCGCATGTCATAGGACTTCACCAACGCGATATCGCTCTATGGTCGAGGGTAATTTACGTTAAGAGCGACCCAGCTGAGTACTAGGACACAGTAACTATGCAAACATAAAAAATGCATCACAGCCATGATGTTAATGAAGTGTTGACCTGAGTTAACCTAAAGAGTAGTTTAACCTAACGGCTAAAGTTGCAGGCCGTTTTCTGGCAGGGACGTGATAATCTTAGCATGGTGAGTGTCAGCGGTTCGTGTTTTCAACAGTTAGTGCAGTTGATGTTGGTCTTTGTCCCCATGCAGCATGTGGGTCCCCACTGGCATTTGTGGAACCTATGCGTAGACTGAGGCCAACGTCAAATAGGTTGTGGTACGCGGAAAAGGTAGCATTGGCAGCGGAACTAGGGAGGGGGTTCCAGGGCACAGTGCCCCCTGTTAAAAAATCTAACACTAACCCTATGGCGTTGACTGAAGAGAAATGGGTTGAAAAGCCCTCGGTGTCCCCCCTTAAATTCGGACGATCTGCCGTCATTGAAAGGCAGCTCATGCATTAGCCACATAATTACATAACGACAGAGGCCCCAGTGCACTCAACATCGCTTGTGCTGGCAGCACAATTCTTATACATTCTTTCCGAATCATTCAATAGGGAAGTCGATCATATGAGAATTCCCTTCTTCCTGGCTGGTGGAAACCCACGCTGATTCGGCATGTAATTGTAAACGCACCGAACTAAACACAGGAGAGCCCTTGGCTGATGCTTGCCACTATGTATCTTCTTCCTCCAGATTGCACATAATACACTCCCAGCCCCACGATCCGATTAGGATTGTGCTTGTAGTGACGCGTCCTTTGTTTGAAGTGACGTAAGGCTGGCCGTATTTTCCGGGCAGTTAATTCATTCTGGCAGCCTCCACTTAATTTGCTGCAGCTGAAAAATGAAGATAGATTGAACTGGAACGCTGAAATTTCAGCGCTACGCACCATTCGTCAGCTGGCGCAATAAGCAGCGAATTTCAAAACGCCGCCAAAAATGGTGGAACTGTTTGCAGCAGTGACTTCTGTCTGAATGCATGATGATTAATTGCCAAAGTCTCCACCAAGCACAGTAATAAGATCTCAAATCACAGCCGCACTCACGCTGATTTTATAACAAGGGGTTTTGTGCTACTTTCAACAAAATGTCGCTCAGCTCATCAGTCATACGGTATCTACATCTAACATACCTGTTAATCAGGGCTCAATCAGTAAAAAAGTCTAATCTGCGCAAGATAGAAAAAATAAGCGGAACTTGAAAGAGAAACCGGATGACATAGTCTGATAACAGAACTTCAGGTGGGTCTAAAAGAGAGATCTGTAGAAATTGTTTAATATGGGTGGGTCACGTGGTTCACCTATCGTTCTTGATTGGAATACTTTTTTTTAAAATACGCACATGTGCTGAAGGGAAAGTGACCAATTTACTCACATTGTATCGAAAAACCACGATGAGTCCGCAACCATTTCACATTAGCTGATGAAACTTTGACAGGTCATTGGTCATTCAATTTCCTATCTTGAAGCAATAATTCAAAATCTCTATTCATTTGCGTTTTCAACTGAGAGTGGCCCAAAGGTTCGTGATGCGAGCGTCTTTAGAATTAGGTGCCTAACTACGCAAACTTGGGCCTCATACGCATATACAACTCAACTCCGCTTAAGTTGATAAAAGTACGGTGCATTAGGACAAGATATCTGCCGGTTGATTGGGGCTGGGGGGGACCCATGTCTGCCTCAGGCATAACAAACTTTGAGCGGCGGAGACCCTGCTGGTCGGGTTTAACTAGTGTAATGAACCAATTTTGACATCAAATTCTCCTAAACGATCGCTCGAAAGCAGATAAGTACCTCAGTTTTCTATAAAAATTACTGACGATCAATGATGAAACACTTGTTTGCTTCGGGTGGGGGGGAGGGGGAGGGGAAGAAGAAGTGACTTCCCTGTTTTGCTTGGGAGGCGGGGCATTGCCGAATTCTACCCGAAATTCGGTCCTCATGACCGAATTCCCGAATCCGCCCATGAAACTGCCCTCCATTTCAAGGCAGCTGTGTGGCTTTCTTACGTATGATTGAGGAAATTGGAGTCGACATTTAATGGAATGGAACATATTCCCGAAACATACAAGTATTTTAATCTGCGGTTTATGATAACTTTTTCATTGAACCAGTTTAACCATGCCGGCTACCGCCTCCGCCGTTTTAAGTTTTTTTAGAGCCCAAGGCTGTCATGCCCGCCTTCACCAAGCGACTGGATCCGCCTCTGGCCCTTGTATTTATGATTTGTTTTTGCACTGGCTACATAGCTAACTTCTCCGTCCCCCAGGCCGCGTCCAGCCTGGTTTCAGCCACGCGCCGTGCAAAACCGGACCGGATTCAATACATGCTTATCGATTCAGAGCACGCTGATAGCTCACACAAAAGCCTTGTAAGTGAGCACGACTCATTAAATCATGTGAGGCGCCGTAACGCAGCGGCGCGACTGGTAAAGGGCGCCAGCCCTGCCGTCGATCGGCCGGCCAACACCGACGCACGAGCGGGCATCCCAACTCCGGCCGCCTCCAGCCACGTGGCTAACGAACAATACTGATGTGGAGTTCGCATGGTGCAAAAAGGGCCTACAAGAATGTGAATGTGATGGATGGTTTTCCCTTAATAGTAGAAACGCCCGGCTGCAAAGACCGTGCCGATTTTTCCGACAACTGCTGACGCTACCTTTTCCTGGATTATATCTAGAAAAATCGGTCTCCTAAATCTCAACAATGCAAGCACCAAAACAAGGCGGGCCTTAACGATTGAGTGGACTATGAAAAAAACATGATAATATTTGTTTCCACATGGTGGTTCAATCTAGTCAAGACATGAAGGCTAAATGGAATTCACACGATAGAAACTTTAGGAATACTCCCAGAAAATATGGTTGGCCTGGGATAGATATTTGAACGATATAAGAATAATAATTTATTATTGTCGAATACTTTTTCAATCAAGTATAAACGCTATTCGTTTAGAGTTTTGCTATAGTGACCGGTTCTAGCTGCATAATTAAGAGGAGCTGTCCCTGCAGGCAGTGCCTCGCATCCTTTGCTACAGCAGAGGAGCGCATGCGTTATTTGGTACTAATGCTCTCAATACATCCAGATCCTGCGGAAAACACATTGGGAAAGTTTGGAGATGAAATGTGGAAGAAGAAAACTCAGAGTGACAAAATTACTGAACTGAAAAAGGTCAAATGTAGATATGATATTGATTCACTTCATATTCAGACACTGATCCACTAAACACTTAATGGGAACAACGGTAAAAAGAGCGGTGAGCTCAGCTGGCGTTGATAACGCAGCTGGGCACTTCTCAGGTCTCCCTGGAACTACAGAGGACACTATACGGAATACTATACTATACTATACTGAATACTATAATGCTCTACCATACTATACTATAATGCTCTACTATACTAAACTATATAACTCTCTAGTACCAGTTCAGTTTGTTTCTTTAGCTCACCTAAAAAGGCAAGTTATGAAAAGGGTGAAAGTGATCATTTGCGGGGTGGCAGTGATTGGTCCAGGGCGGCACGAACCAGGGCAAAGGTGATATATATATATATATATATATATATATATATATATATATGTCCATAGTCTATAGTCTATATCTGGATGCCTCTTAAACAAAGGAAGCAAAGTTCTCTTTAACGAGAAAACTAGTCACTTTTTCCTTAAAAAGGAGAGGAGGCAAAATAAACCACCAGAAAAGAAACTTTGAGCTATCTCTGCCAAAATGCACAAGCAATGGTAAGAGAAAGGTCCCGGTTGCTCGTGCCCCCGGGATGTTTTCCACCGTCACCGGGCGCAGCCGACGCTCGGCCTGTATTGATGCAGCCGGTCCATCTATTGACGCAACGACTTATGTATCACCATCTATCGGCTGCAGGAGCAGATCTAGGATTACCTCAAGGAGGGGGCGAATTCAAGACTCGGGGGGGCGCCGTTTGGGGAGGGGGCCCGCGACTCGAGGGGACCAGCGGAAAAAGTTAGATCTGATAGAAATCAGCTGAAAAAAATTGGTGTCCCATGCCCAACCCAGGGTCCTTTTACAGGTTACCTCCACACCTAGACGCTCGCACGCGCTATATAGCCAGTATAAACATATACAGACAGGACCTTTCATTCATAGCACCCTTACGGGGGGGAGGCGCCAGGTGCGGCATTTCAGGGGTGAAGCCATAAACCTTTCAGAGGGGCGCCATGACCATTTCAGGGGTCGCCGAGGGTCGATCGGGGCGCAGGTGCCCCCTTGCCCCTTGGATCTGCCTATGAACTATAGGTATTCCAGGCCAGACAAATATATCATCAGCAGGCATGATATTTTTATCGATGCCATTATCACTGGCTGGACTCCAGCCGTTGAATCAAATGTCCTCGTTGTGTGACCGCTATCGTACCTGACATTTCACGTACTTTTTATTACCCTTTTCAGGACGATGGTATGTTTTGAGTACCTGCGAGATGCAGAAGTCTAACTAAGACATTGCATTTAGCCTATCTGTGTTGAAAATATCCTCGATCGGGAGAGTGACACGTACGAGAAAATCAAAGCGATGGGCTGAAATTTTACTATCTTTCTTGGTACTTCTCGTCATTCAGCTAATCCCTAAGGTGCAATTTTACAGATAAAAGCGCTCCTCCCACCAAGGCATATGTCTGAATGAGCTGACTTGCCTTACATGACACTAGGCCGCTGCTACCCAAGGCCCTAAAGCTGCTACCGGTATCGGTGGTGTGCTTTATAACCATAGGTACCAGAATCTCCCACTAGACGTCACTAGCATCGACCACGTTCACCGACCATGAAAACATGAGCCCTCATGACACTGCCATGGAATAAAATAAGTTGGCCTCAATAGTTCATGGACCATGTTGACAGAGGTTTTCTCAAGCACGGGCTATAAGTTAAGGCGGATATCTGTGTCGGAGCCGAATAAAGTGATTGGTAATCGGTCAGATCGCTCAGGGAGAATCACCGATACCGATTTTGTAATCGAATGGACTGACATCAGCTTTTTGGAAAATTTCAGAAGCCCTAGCTTTGCGTCTTATATCTGAGGAATTCGGGCATCATCGTTAACTTGACGGGAATAAATAGGGCGGACGTGCTGAGGCGTGACATAGGGGATGATTCTGGCGAAAACAATTTGTACCTACTGAGATGTCTGATGAGCGGTACTGTTCTCGGTATGTCTGTTCAACCCCGTCCAAAGGCTCCACATGACCTAACACACGTCTTTAATCAGGTATTAACTGTGAGGTAAAATATTTGAAAATATGTTTTACTGAACAATTTTTCCATCAATATTCCACCGGTCAGTGGTAATCTATTTGCAAATAATGATTTGATTCGCTGAAATATAGGGTTTTTCAAATGCATGTTTCGAAAATATATTAGTGTCATCCAAATAGTTATCAGATCAGCAACAGTATTGAAAATACTGAAGCTTTATTACACCGCGTGGCAGGAGTTCCCTCCTGCTCTCGTGAGGGTGATAAACCTAGCTCACGAAAGCAACAGACACGAACGGAACCACACTAACTTGTCATTCCACCACACTGGGCTGAATGGACAACAACTAAGGCCGCTGGTTACACTTAAACAGGCGATGGAAATGCGGTCGAGATGAAGTCAATTTCATGCGATTTCTCCTCCCCCTCATCTGTCGCCATTGGTATTTTATTCAAGAAGTGTTATTGCGAGAGTAACTAACACTGCACTTTTCTTAACCCCTCCCGACCGGCCGGGGGCGGTGGAGAAATGTGAACTGGGGCTGATTAGGACTAATGACACATGCCCGTATGCCTGGAGCAGACAGTCACATGTCTGGATACTGCGAGCACCCCTCTGAATACAGCACGATTACCGGAATTCCGCATATTTCGAATATATGCCCCAGACTGTCCAACTGCACGAAAAGTTCAAGTCCGGTACAGACTTCAGATAGGAGCCTGATCCGTGTCAGATATGCACACAGCGCATGCATTTGTTAACGGTGCGGCACTGTTGCGCCATACCTGCTGTCACAACGGGCATCAATTGAGATATTCTTCAACCTTTCGATGAGAAATTTCTGGCTTGCCTAACGGATTTCCATCTGAAGCGGGCCTCAGCGAAGCGAGCGGGTTTGTTAGTGCTTTTCTATACGAAAACTACGTCGCATCAAACAGCATAAATGGAAACATCCAGAATAGATACAAAGTGGATATATGACGATAATTGAAAAAAACAGAAAACAATGAGCAGAATAAAAAAATTATCGGAAATACCCGAACACATGAGCCAAGTACCACAAAAACATCTCTATCGTTTTTTCCGTTTGGTAATTAAAACTGGCTCTCATTATTCAACAAAAGCAAGATTTGAAGAAGAGAAAAAGTAGCCTGGGCCGTGATTCTTTTCTTAACACGCGCATTGACGGGGGGCGGGTACCCCCCCCTCGGGTTTTTCGGAGAAAGTAGAAAAACGGCGGCGCGTAGCGCCGCCGTACTTGGTATACCTTTTCCCTCATCATTTTTACAACTTTTGTGAAAATTTTAAGGTTAGGTTATCTCAGGTCAGGTCACCAGTACAGGTCAAGTGACCCGACCTCAAAAAAAGTTTAAGATAGCATAAGTCGGAGCAGGGTGAACTTATCCGATTGAAACTCATATCACATAATGGCCCCACCGAGTTCTCTAACATATGTTCCGGTATTTTTGATATCGATGACCTAAGGTCAGGTACGAAGCATGACCTCTCCATTGGAAATACATGGGAAAAATGGTTTTTACGGAATAACTCAGTAACGGATGGTGATAAAGCATTTATTTTAGCTGCATTAGACTCGCCTGGGCTTTGCGGTTCTAATGATATGCATTTTATATCATTTGACCCTGACCTGACCTCAGGTCAGGTCAAATCCTTGATTTGACCTAGCAAGGTTAAATTATATATCATTCGATTCGGCTTGCTAAGAGGATTCATATAGTTTAAGTCGTTTTGCTCTATCTTTACTTGTTCAGATGTAATGCCCGAAAAACTGAATTTTACATGTTATCCCTATGACGGGCATGTTTTGACCTCTCGTGACCTTAAATGTGACCTGACAATAAAATGGTTCAAATGTTTTCGATGGAGAAGTGGATGGGCAGCCCAACGCCGTTTACCGTTTTTCGCTACCTACCGTGGTTCTCGAGATCTTAGGGGGGCGGGTACCCGCACCCCGTCAATGCGAAGGTGGCTCAGACCCCCGTCAATGCGCATGTTAATTTATGGATTTCTCGCCCAATGATTTGTATTGGATTACCATCCCAACAATATTTGTATTGGTGTTAACAGATGACACTCTGAGACACCATGTTCTGTAAACGGCACAAAAGATTCAATCAAGTCGAGCCGTTTTGGGTGGGGACACCATACAAAACCTGAAATATAGTAGCATGAGCCCCTCCACTGGTCACGATAAAATGTCAGACGACGTGGCAGACTGCATCCTGTGGGAGCCGTTGTACCACTAGCACTGTACTGTAGCCACTGTACCCCACCCAGGCCCGGCCAGACATTCCACGCACCTCGTGCACAGTAGCCGCTGGGGCGTGGTCAGAGGTGTCAGCTCCCAGTCCCGCCCAATCGAGATGGTATCACACCGTACAGATGCCTTCCCATGCAGTCGGTTGCCTACCGGCGGCGGCGCGGCTCCCGCAGCCGGAGGTGCGGGCCTCTGAGCTGAGTGTCAGGAGAGGTCGGTACGGCGTCACCCGCTCTGGCCAGGTACGGCCACAGCGCAACATGAGCCGGCCCGGTCACCGGAGCCGACGCACAGCCGGGCGGAGCCGCGCCACAGCCGCCGCAATTAGTCAAACACGGCGCGGCAGCCCGGCCGCCATACAGGACCGAGAGGCGTGCGTGTCCCGGTGGAGGGGGCGTGTCCAGGGAAGTGGTGATGATACGCGAGACTGGCGATGAAACTGGAGGGGGAATACGTTCATGTCGACACGGAGAAGTCCGTGGGGCATGCCATCGATGGATTTGATGGTCTGTGATGACATCCATGTAATGTCTTGTGAAAAATAGCAGGGGCAAAATCCTAGAACCAGTCGCTTCGGTTAGAAAATGTCAACATCAACACGCCTGAAAGCCGTGCCAATTTCTAAAGTCGCATCTCATTCAGCATTGCCTATCCACTCGGGGTCACACAGTACAGTTTACCACCAAGCCCTCATGTTGCAGAACGCTGCTAGAGATGCCACCTACAGGTGAACTCACCTCTCCGTTTAAGGAAGCAGGAGCAGTGGAGGGCAGACAGACCAGTCATCGTGAATAAAGCCGGAAAACGAGCCTGGAACTCGTCCACGCTAATCATAGCGGCAGGTGCAGCCTCCGCCACTTAGTGCACATTTATTGCAGATCTTGCACAAGCAACGGACGGTTGGGTAAAGTGACAATAGACTACATACGGACCTGGGACAAAGCCAGAGCGATTCTTATACATAAGCCATCGAACTCGCCCACGCTAATCATAGTGGCAGGTGCAGTCTCCACCACCTAGCGCACATTTATTGCAGATCTTGCACAAGCAACGGACGGTTGGGTAAAGTGACAATAGACTACATACGGACCTGGGACAAAGCCAGAGCGATTCTTATACACAAACCATCGATCAGAGACAGGGCTGCTCCTAGCCAGCCAGATAGCAGCTATCTGATACAGATTCCATGTCTTGTTTGGCCTTCGAGTTCACAATGCACAATGCGATGGCTGCAGCGTCGACTGGGCCGATTAGTGCATCACGCGCTCCCGGCCAGCTGATTAATAGTGCTGAAAAACGAGCCGGCCTGACTCATGGCACCCGGACCAATGGTGCTTAACAGCAGGCTGAGGGCCAGCCTTCAGTCCTATTGTAACGCCATTGCTTCGGGAGTGTCACCCCATTCGGCGGGTGATAAGTTGGGCCATGGCTGAAGCATCCCAGATACGAGGCGTGAACTATGACTGGATGACTTGTTGGCTCGGTTGAGAGCAATCGTCTCCGGATCTGAGGAGTCGGAGTATGGTTCCTCCGCTCTCGCTGTCACATACACAGCGGAAACCTGAGTTAGGCTTCCCTCCATCAACTCCTATGACTCCGTCCTAGAAGATTATCGAGCAGTGGAGATAGAGACCGGGACGTGGCCATTCAAGTCAACCGAATTATTTGGGTCCCAACGCCAATATCGTTATGGGGAATGCAGTAGCGCAATGGGGGTGCGTTGGACTTTCATGCAGCTGACCCTGGTTCAAACCCCCGGTGGGAGCTCAGAATACAGATCTTCTGACCCCCATATTTCCTTCCAACAGTCTGAGGAGCATTGGCGGATGCAGGAACTCCGATCAGGGTGGGGGCACTTGGTCGGAAGGGGGCGCCATCCGGACCATCGGGGCATGAAAATCCATCAGGTGGGCGCCAAATCCTGTCGCTAGGGGGCTGGGAAGTTACATTTTAAGGGGGCGCCATCGACATTTCAAAAGCGCCCGGACTATTTCAAGGGCGCCGGAGGGTTGATCAAGGGGGAGTGCCCCTTTGCATCCCCTCGATCCGCCTATGCTGGAGAGAGATGGCGACGTCATATGACCTCAGCAGTTGATATATCGTACAGCCCCAACTCAAGGCCGATATTTTTGTGCCGAAGTCCTCAAGCTCTCTCGTTCAACGCTCGGCCACTGAGCCTGGCTCTGAAAAGCACTCCAAATACACCAAGTCGAATTCATGAGTGCAAGACATAAGTGCCAATTCGACCTGGCACTAAATTGCAAACGTGGTAACCGCCGGCGCTTCAGTATTACCAGCATCATCCCGCCGCTCCATTCAGCTGCCATTTGAAGCCCGTGCGTGGACCAACGGTGCGCCGGCTATGAGAGGTGGGTGGGAGGTGAGGGGCGGTTCTGAGCGCCGGCGATGACGCTGAGAAATGACACCTCGCTGGCCGGAGGTCACACACAAGTCTGATCACAGAGGAATGATTCTGCTGACCACGGCTGAGTGATGACCAGGCGAAGGTGCGAAATCGGGATGGATAACGCCGGGAAGATGAATAGCGCCCACTGGCGAGCGTTGCAGTCACAGTGGTGGCGCCGGCGGCAGCGACGAAAGCGCAGTAATTTCTACCGTGGATATTACATCGGTTACTTACCATGCACCGACTCTCAAACCCCGGTGTCATTTCTGTCATGCTTACGATAATGGATTCAGAAGGGTAAAAGAAATTATAGAATCATCGTCTTTTTCCTCTCAAGGCTTGAGGTCTTGCACGGAAAACTTGTTAGCTACATACCAACCCTTCATTTAATTTCATGCGTAAGTTCTAACCAGAATCCACAACGGGCAGCCAATGCCAATATCATAGTTACGAACACATGAGGCAGGTTGGCCCGAAACCCGCTTTTTAAGCCTCTTTAGTTACCTTTGATTCATTAAAATCTGGAGCAGGTCATTTCGGTATATCGTGTATCGTCTGAAGACAACGAAATGGGACAAAGCAAGTCAATATATTTTTGACAAGACTGTTCGATGCAGATTCCAAGGCCAGAATCCTTTCCTTTTATCACGCGGGAGCTTTATTTTACGATGTTTCAGGTGTCCGGATAGCCACATATGGCTACAGATAATGAACGATTTATAACATTTTTCCTGGCTAGATTGGTCGCAGTGATGCTATCGCGTAGATTTGAGTGACAAGGGCCGCCTGAGACGTTGACAGTTATTGCAGCAATCTCCGGGGACAGTCACGCGTAGTAATTCTGGAAGCTTGTGCACTGATCTTCAGATTGCTTAATCACCCACTCCAAAAACTAGCAGCCGCTTGATCAGTAATTGAACAGATTTCCGCTGATAAAGGCATTGGGTAACAGAAGCCCATTAAATAGACAGAGCACGAATCAGCTGCCGCAGAAAAGAAATTGTGCAAAGTTCTTTCACACCAATGTATTGCCTACTTTCAGCATTCATCAAACACATCATACGTGCAGCATCAGTGTTTCTCCACGAATTAATCAAATATGCCTTTAAAGCAGCGAACACCACTTCAGTGACCCACAAGAGACGACTCTCAAGTAACATGCATCCAACAAGCAGCACAGTCATTGAATTGACGTTCGAATTTGAGGGCCGCATTCCAATGATAATTCACCAATTGTCTCATTGTTGCGGGCCGCCGCCGCGAGTGCCGTCAGAACTAACAGTCAGTGACGTGTATCCCCACGAGGGGTACCGCCGAGGACTCCGGAGCAGATGCAGGGGAGGGGGCGTGATCCTGACAATGACACCATTACGATGACGCAAGGGCTGGAAGAGGGGAGGGAGGGGAGAGGCGCGCGCGAGCGCGTGTCACTGCTACCGCGCTGGCGATTATCCCGACTGTGCTGACAGATTCTGACAGATCTGCCAGCGACCGGTGACCTGTCGGTGCAGCCGGCTGACTGATGGGCCTGGCGCCCATTGAGGCAGCTTTCAGCGGCGACGACCTGCCGCGCTGCTCCGGTGACCGCAGGATTGTTGTTGCCGACCGCGGACCCCTGCCTCCCATTCACCCGACAGACAGCTGCCGGGCGGCGGCGGTTCCGCTCGGATCGCGCCGTCTGCCGGTGCGACCAGCCGTGCAGGCGGACAGACGGCGGGCGCGTGGCGCGGCCGGCGACTCCGGCCCACCCCTGCCCCGCCGAGCTGTCTGCCCGCCCCCGGATCCCGCCCAGGCCGACAAGCGCCGCTACCTCTGAGAGTCGGTGATGGACAGATGCCCGGGGCTCTGTCTATATTCCACAGAGCTGCTGGTGCCCTCTGCAGCTGGATGCCAAACGGCAGCAGTAAACATCCGCGGCAGGAGTAGCAGATCTTTAAACTGTCTCACAGTCGCATATGTACGCAGCGTTCAGCTGTCGCATGAAATATTCTCGCTACGATATTAATCATGTTCTAATACCAGCCTGAAGTCAGCACAAGATTCATTCCCGACACACCCTTCCTTTATCTACCGTCACCACCGAAACCTACCATTCCCTGGCGAGCTCTCGGACCTACCTTGCACATGCCGGCGGCGCACACGTGGTCCTCCAGGTCGGGGCCTCCTTCCGGGTTACATCGGGTGCCGTCCCGTACAGCAGCGCCCAGGGTCACGTAAAAGGCAAGTCCAACCGGCGAGCAAGTCAGAGCGCAGGGCCGCGAGCCTGCCAGAGGTCACCGAGGTCAGGCACTCGGCAGTCGCCTGATCATGCCGGGGAGGTCGGGTGCAAAAGCTGGATCTGCTACGGACCAGTGAGCATAAATTACTCACCAATTTTTGTTAATAAATGTTGTCCAACTTGTTCCCAGTACGGCTGCTCGAGTCGGAGTCTCACTAAAGTTCTCAAGGGACTTGTCACGAGAGACCCCGACCCCACCACCCGAACGAGCAACTCCCACAATGAATGATGATAATGTTATAAAAAATTAACCGGCAATCGCTCATAGTATAATGAAATTGGAAATGCCAAATAGTATATTGATATTTCGACGGCGTGTCTTCTTCAGGAGCAAGTTTTGAATTTGAAAGTCATTGATAGCAATGATTTTTAAATTCAATTTGAATCTAGGGCGAACAGCAAGCAGGTACACGTGAAAACAATGTTTAACATCTCGCGAAGGATACAGTGTGATGAGTTACCTACAGAAAGACATTTAAAAACTACAGGATACAGAAACTAAACACACATAAAAGCACAGTATGCAACAAAACTATGGATGTAACAGTGAGTAAAAACAATTTTCAGCGATGGATGTGTGGTGGTATGGCGAGTGTTTATGCGTGGTGGTTTGGTCTTAAGTGGTATAAGTGTATGTGTATGGTACTGGTTGTAGGAGGCGCCACGATGAGAATTGCTTATTTATTTGTGGTCTGCGGTTTCGGATTTCTATTGATTCTTTAATTTTGCATTCTGCCGAGTCTTTACAAACATGAATAATTTTTATTGCGAAGTCCTTGTCTGTGATGCGTGTAGTGGGGTGATGTGATATGGTGTGGTCTCCTAGATACTTACCCTTTTCTTTTCTCCTAGCGTGTCCTAAATGTTCCATGAAGCGGGTACGGATTTGGCGAGTTGTTTCCCCTATATAAAACATGTTGCAAAGTAGGCATGTGATAAGGTATACTGTATTTTTGATGTGGCACCTCCCCTGTAACCCGGCGTCGCATGTGCTGCATGATTTCCTGTGTCCTTTAGGGCATGGTGGTGGGTTTAGTGATGATCTTATGAGGATGTTTGAGAGTGTTTCACCACTCTTCGAGGCTATCGTAATGTCTAGGTCTGTGGATCTGGCTGCGGTGGTGATCTTGTGCGTGAGCTGCTCATCAATGTATGGGAGAGAGATGTAAGTTGTGTTCCTGTTCTTGTTCTTGGGACGTGGTTGGCATGGTTTATATTTGGCAGAGTTTTGTATGTTTTTGATGAGTTTGGCCGGGTATCCGTTCGACATAAATAGTTCCATGATTTTTTCTAGGCCACGGTTTTTTGCAGGTAGGTCTGATCCCAGCCGGATGGCTCTAAGTGACTGTGCGTGTATAACTGATCTCTTAGTTTGCATAGGATGAGCGGAAGTGAAATGTAGAATTATCGGTGCGGTCATGGGTTTTATATAGAGTTCTGTGGTGTACTTTCCAGAGGGATGTACGGTCAGGAGGGTGTCTAGAAATGGAATCTGTTGATGTTGAGAGTGGTCTGACCTATCTATGCTGAACTTGAGAGCCGGGTGAAAATCATTGATGAAAGTGAAATATTTCGTTAGGGTCTCTGAGCCATGTGTCCATATTCCAAAGATGTCATCTATATATCTTAAGTAAATGATAGGTTGCAATTCACTGGCTGATAGGATCAGGGATTCAATGGTGTTCATAAAAAGGATTGCCAATGGGGGTGCTATACGGCTGCCCATTGCTACGCCCTTAGTTTGTTTGAATATTTCCCCCCAAATCTGACGTAATTGTTGTTAAGACAATGCTTTAAAAAGTGATTCTAAGTCAGGAATAGTAAGGCCAAATAAGTTGATTTTATTGGTGTGAGTACGTATCATTTCAATGGTCGAGCTGATGGCCTCTGCTGTGGGTATGTTACCATAGAGATTATTGACATCCATAGTGAAGGCTATTGTACCGGCTGGGAAGTTGTATGGAAATTTTACCTTGATTCTGTCCAAATAGTCGTAGGTGTTTGTAAGATGAGCCGGGACAAATACTAATAGCTGTGTGATACTACGCTCGAGGACCCATGACAATTTGTCCAATGGATCCCCACAGGCCGATACGATGGGTCGAAGTGGGTTGTTAGGCTTATGAGTTTTAGGTAAGCCGTATAGCTCGGCTGTCCTCGACTCTGTGGGATTGATTGATTGTAGAACCTTATCCGGGAGTTTGTCTTTCATTGTGGTTTTTATCATGCTTGCAGTAGTTTTTTCAAGCTTTTTCGTGGGGTTAGTGCTAATACGCTGATAGTCTCCTACAATCGCCTGTGCTTTCTGAATGTAATCTTCCTTATTCATTATTACTAAGCCTTTACATTTATCTGAGCGTTTTATCACTATTGTTTCATCTTTTTTCAGTAGTTTGACCATCTGGATATCATTTGTGGCGTGGTTAGGTGGAGTTTTGCTCTTATGGTGCTTGTAAAGGCTCATCACTTTCTGTTTGAAGGTCTGCAGTGCGTGCTCTGTAACTATTCCTGCTTTTGGTGCTTGGCATGTAGGTGTGTCACTGAACCTGGGTACTAGTTTTGTTTCACGTGTGTACTGTTTGGGGTTGAGTGTGGGCAGGGGTGTTTGGCGTGGTGTTGGCTGTGAGTGTGCGTCGGCAGGTGGAGCTTGTGTGGGTGGATATGGTGGCGTGTCTGTTTTTGTGCAGAGTGCTCGTCTTTGTTTTTCCTCTATTTCTTCCTTCCATCTTATAGCAAATGCCCCTCGCTCTAAACTTGCCTCCACTTCTTTCCAGTGTCTGTGTACTAATGCGTCGTGTGAAAGCAAAGTTGGGTCCCTTTTCCAAAACATTAGAAAGTGTGTTGTTGATAGGCTGATGGCTTAGGTTAAGGAATTTTACCGGTGTCGTGTTAGTATTGGTGTCTGGGTTATGATTAACATTAGCGTTTTGATCGACATCAGGGGTGTTACCGTTAAGCAGATGCGACGTAAGAACATTTGCATCAAACAAAACATTTTCCATTGCATCAAACCATTCATCCTCAATCCTAGCGTTCTGACTTATGTTAAGTGGATTACAGTCACGTAGATTGGGGCTACTCGCATATCCAGTATCATCAGATGACATGCTATCAAGTGCATCAAACCAATTAATCTTAAGATTAGTGTGACTAACATCAAGTGGATTGAAGTTTTGCATATCAAAACTGTTGACTGTTTCATTACACATAACACCATCAAGTGCATCAAACCATAGCTCCGCTGTCACGTCACTTACCCCGGTTAAGTTATCTGGTCCATTAGGGGCGTCATGCCACATTTCATCCAAAGTATCATACCATTTGTCGATTGGTGATTCCCAATGAGTCTGGTCATTCCTGGATGTATCAGTTGTGTTATGATCGCCTCTCAGTTCTTCACAGGCAATGTTTATGGATTCTGAGTTGATTCGAGGTAAGGAGCTCTCTCTCTCCTTAGCGAGGTTTCTACACTTATACCACTTAAGACCAAACCACCACGCATAAACACTCGCTATACCACCACACATCCATCGCTGAAAATTGTTTTTACTCACTGTTACATCCATAGTTTTGTTGCATACTGTGCTTTTATGTGTGTTTAGTTTCTGTATCCTGTAGTTTTTAAATGTCTTTCTGTAGGTAACTCATCACACTGTATCCTTCGCGAGATGTTAAACATTGTTTTCACGTGTACCTGCTTGCTGTTCGCCCTAAATTCAAATTGAATTTAAAAATCATTGCTATCAATGACTTTCAAATTCAAAACTTGCTCCTGAAGAAGACACGCCGTCGAAATATCAATATACTATTTGGCATTTCCAATTTCATTATACTATGAGCGATTGCCGGTTAATTTTTTATAACATTATCATCATGACTTTCACGCTCATTACAACACTTCAAACTCTTAAAACTTATGAACCAATTTCTAACCGTAGAGAAGTGTTGGTAAAGTGCTTACAAAATGCAGAACGGCAAGCAAAAATAGACGAAAGAATACTCTTTTTAACACAATGTAGAAGAACCTCACTCATACCTAAATTCCTCTCGAGCCTAATAAGACCTTCGATATCAGTCATGGGTAACAACAACACTATGCGCAAGATCTATGAAGACTTTACAAGACGGAGCCTGAATGAAGCCATTAAAATGTCACACAGGACCAGGGCATTTCTTCTGAGAGAGCAGTCCCGGGTATCACGACAAGGCCAAGGACACTTCTTGTACAACTGGACATCACAACAGTGTTCTATTATATACGCTGAAGTAAGGACAGCAGCGCACCATCGACTACTGAAGAAGTTTAGAAACCTCGCTAAGGAGAGAGAGAGAGCTCCTTACCTCGAATCAACTCAGAATCCATAAACATTGCCTGTGAAGAACTGAGAGGCGATCATAACACAACTGATACATCCAGGAATGACCAGACTCATTGGGAATCACCAATCGACAAATGGTATGATACTTTGGATGAAATGTGGCATGACGCCCCTAATGGACCAGATAACTTAACCGGGGTAAGTGACGTGACAGCGGAGCTATGGTTTGATGCACTTGATGGTGTTATGTGTAATGAAACAGTCAACAGTTTTGATATGCAAAACTTCAATCCACTTGATGTTAGTCACACTAATCTTAAGATTAATTGGTTTGATGCACTTGATAGCATGTCATCTGATGATACTGGATATGCGAGTAGCCCCAATCTACGTGACTGTAATCCACTTAACATAAGTCAGAACGCTAGGATTGAGGATGAATGGTTTGATGCAATGGAAAATGTTTTGTTTGATGCAAATGTTCTTACGTCGCATCTGCTTAACGGTAACACCCCTGATGTCGATCAAAACGCTAATGTTAATCATAACCCAGACACCAATACTAACACGACACCGGTAAAATTCCTTAACCTAAGCCATCAGCCTATCAACAACACACTTTCTAATGTTTTGGAAAAGGGACCCAACTTTGCTTTCACACGACGCATTAGTACACAGACACTGAAAGAAGTGGAGGCAAGTTTAGAGCGAGGGGCATTTGCTATAAGATGGAAGGAAGAAATAGAGGAAAAACAAAGACGAGCACTCTGCACAAAAACAGACACGCCACCATATCCACCCACACAAGCTCCACCTGCCGACGCACACTCACAGCCAACACCACGCCAAACACCCCTGCCCACACTCAACCCCAAACAGTACACACGTGAAACAAAACTAGTACCCAGGTTCAGTGACACACCTACATGCCAAGCACCAAAAGCAGGAATAGTTACAGAGCACGCACTGCAGACCTTCAAACAGAAAGTGATGAGCCTTTACAAGCACCATAAGAGCAAAACTCCACCTAACCACGCCACAAATGATATCCAGATGGTCAAACTACTGAAAAAAGATGAAACAATAGTGATAAAACGCTCAGATAAATGTAAAGGCTTAGTAATAATGAATAAGGAAGATTACATTCAGAAAGCACAGGCGATTGTAGGAGACTATCAGCGTATTAGCACTAACCCCACGAAAAAGCTTGAAAAAACTACTGCAAGCATGATAAAAACCACAATGAAAGACAAACTCCCGGATAAGGTTCTACAATCAATCAATCCCACAGAGTCGAGGACAGCCGAGCTATACGGCTTACCTAAAACTCATAAGCCTAACAACCCACTTCGACCCATCGTATCGGCCTGTGGGGATCCATTGGACAAATTGTCATGGGTCCTCGAGCGTATTATCACACAGCTATTAGTATTTGTCCCGGCTCATCTTACAAACACCTACGACTATTTGGACAGAATCAAGGTAAAATTTCCATACAACTTCCCAGCCGGTACAATAGCCTTCACTATGGATGTCAATAATCTCTATGGTAACATACCCACAGCAGAGGCCATCAGCTCGACCATTGAAATGATACGTACTCACACCAATAAAATCAACTTATTTGGCCTTACTATTCCTGACTTAGAATCACTTTTAAAGCATTGTCTTAACAACAATTACGTCAGATTTGGGGGGAAATATTCAAACAAACTAAGGGCGTAGCAATGGGCAGCCGTATAGCACCCCCATTGGCAATCCTTTTTATGAACACCATTGAATCCCTGATCCTATCAGCCAGTGAATTGCAACCTATCATTTACTTAAGATATATAGATGACATCTTTGGAATATGGACACATGGCTCAGAGACCCTAACGAAATATTTCACTTTCATCAATGATTTTCACCCGGCTCTCAAGTTCAGCATAGATAGGTCAGACCACTCTCAACATCAACAGATTCCATTTCTAGACACCCTCCTGACCGTACATCCCTCTGGAAAGTACACCACAGAACTCTATATAAAACCCATGACCGCACCGATAATTCTACATTTCACTTCCGCTCATCCTATGCAAACTAAGAGATCAGTTATACACGCACAGTCACTTAGAGCCATCCGGCTGGGATCAGACCTACCTGCAAAAAACCGTGGCCTAGAAAAAATCATGGAACTATTTATGTCGAACGGATACCCGGCCAAACTCATCAAAAACATACAAAACTCTGCCAAATATAAACCATGCCAACCACGTCCCAAGAACAAGAACAGGAACACAACTTACATCTCTCTCCCATACATTGATGAGCAGCTCACGCACAAGATCACCACCGCAGCCAGATCCACAGACCTAGACATTACGATAGCCTCGAAGAGTGGTGAAACACTCTCAAACATCCTCATAAGATCATCACTAAACCCACCACCATGCCCTAAAGGACACAGGAAATCATGCAGCACATGCGACGCCGGGTTACAGGGGAGGTGCCACATCAAAAATACAGTATACCTTATCACATGCCTACTTTGCAACATGTTTTATATAGGGGAAACAACTCGCCAAATCCGTACCCGCTTCATGGAACATTTAGGACACGCTAGGAGAAAAGAAAAGGGTAAGTATCTAGGAGACCACACCATATCACATCACCCCACTACACGCATCACAGACAAGGACTTCGCAATAAAAATTATTCATGTTTGTAAAGACTCGGCAGAATGCAAAATTAAAGAATCAATAGAAATCCGAAACCGCAGACCACAAATAAATAAGCAATTCTCATCGTGGCGCCTCCTACAACCAGTACCATACACATACACTTATACCACTTAAGACCAAACCACCACGCATAAACACTCGCCATACCACCACACATCCATCGCTGAAAATTGTTTTTACTCACTGTTACATCCATAGTTTTGTTGCATACTGTGCTTTTATGTGTGTTTAGTTTCTGTATCCTGTAGTTTTTAAATGTCTTTCTGTAGGTAACTCATCACACTGTATCCTTCGCGAGATGTTAAACATTGTTTTCACGTGTACCTGCTTGCTGTTCGCCCTAAATTCAAATTGAATTTAAAAATCATTGCTATCAATGACTTTCAAATTCAAAACTTGCTCCCTGAAGAAGACACGCCGTCGAAATATCAATATACTATTTGGCATTTCCAATTTCATTATACTATGAGCGATTGCCGGTTAATTTTTTATAACATTATCATCATGACTTTCACGCTCATTACAACACTTCAAACTCTTAAATCCCACAATGAAGGGATAATTTAGAAACCAAAGTTTAACGTCCCACAAAGCACAGGCACGGCCGCCCCGCTCAGGTCACCATCTCACCAGTCGGTTGCCAGCCGACCTACGTCGGGCAAACTATTGAGCGCCGGAGCGTCTCAGGGGAACCGATCCCAAGCTTGGACATGCACTGTCACTGCATGCTTCTGAGCAGCGGGCCGGAGCCCAATGCTCTACCAACTGAGCTACCGGGACAGCAATGATTAATAGACCTGTGTACAAATGTGCCTTGGGGATTTCTAGGAGTTTCATCCTAGATGACTATATACCTCAGTTGCAATTTATAGCAGGTGAAGCGTAGAAAGTGTGGAGGGCGAAGAGGGTGACATGACGGGATGGATTCTTTTCTATAAGGATGTCTTAAAGATTCCCCACTGGTGATGGTCTGATTTTTAAACAGTACCAGTAGCCATTGCCAATCGGGGAAACTTTGGCGAGTCCTCCGAGAGCGCGGTAAATTTTTATGCGAACCGTGTAGCTCCGTACTTTTTCTCTTCGTTTACAAATCAACGCTCGTCCGCGCGCTGAAATGTGTGGTAGTGCTCCGAAAGATTTGTGAGGTGAGCCTCGTTGTGAAACTGCTCAGTCGCATGGTCTTATAATCCAGCTAGATGCTTACATAAATAAGACTGGACAGCTGCACAGCTTTAGAGGGAACTTCACACCCAATTTTTCACGAGACACCAGGATCACCTTCGGCTTTTGCAGCACTCGCACAGGGAAGCATCTGCCAGACAGCACGCGTCACGCCACTGCACATCGATTAGGGTAAATGATCAGTATCATCAGAGGGGGTCCGCAGGGGGCAGCCAGCCTGTTTATTTGGGCTACTGCAGAGGTGATGTCACGCCTACTGCTGAGAGAACAGGGTGGCTCCAGCACTCGCTGTCTCATCGGCAACAGCTTAATGACGACAGACAGGGGACCGGGCAGACACCGCACTCCGTGAGCTGCTACAACAGAAAGCACGCAGAGCTTCCATCTACCTGGTTGAGGATGCTCTGATTATTGAAAGTCTGGGTAGCTCCTGTTCACATACCAGAGTGGCGAGGTTTCCGAGCGGGAGGCTCGTCGAATATGGAATATCAATGTGGTGGGAAGGTGCGGGATGTACTGGTTGCAAGTCACCCAGACTGATATGGTCACAAATGACTTAATGTACTGACCAAAAACAGACATTGAACATAATACCGAATACTATTTTGACAGGTTCGACCACTCGAGCTCACGTATAAGCGAAACTGAAACATTAAAAACAACCACTCACTCATTTCAAAATCAGTCAAATTCCTACCTCTAAAATACTCCAATTAAAAACCTGAATTTAGTTGACCTTCGACAGCCACAAACACTCTGTTGGCCATCAAAAAGGCGTGAAGCCCTCATCTGCGTGGGCTTGGACAGCAACAGTCACGGAATTAGCTACAAGCCGTCGCGCCGCCAGCTAAGCTCAGCCCAGCTGCCAGCAGCCGTGACGGCTGCCAAAGCCACCAACGCGTTGTCGTGATGCGGTTCGACAGCTTGTTTGGGCAGTGGAGGGTGATTAGGATCAAAAGATTGCGTGTTCTCGGCCGCGGGAACTTCAGCAAGCGTTCTCAGAGGGCTGCGACAGTAAAAAAGCAGGAGACCCGAGCTGACTACGGTACACTTCTCATGGACCCTGGAACAGGGGTGGGTGGGGTGGGGGGGGGCTGGGGGAGGGCAGCTGCTCCTCAAATTCTGACAGTGTCGGCAATGCCCTCAACTTTGAATCGTTTTTTTAATGCATTCCGTGCTAGTTGAAGCAGAGTGTAAACTCTCATAAGACCGAGCGAGAATCCCCAGGTGTAAGTAAGGGTTCTATTTGTCTCACTTCTTTGTCACGACACCAGACACGGCGTTCCTACACCAGAGCCGACGGTCACGGCAATGGCAAGGTAGATCCCGGTGATGGTAACGGTGCAACAGTATCATCTTAAAGCTATGCAAGTTACAATAGCTTATTTATCTATTTATTTCAACTGCCTACAAGACGTTGCCAGGTTTCTCCACTCCGTGAGGGCTATTCTGAAACCATGATCACAATAACAACAGTCACATTATAAGTATAACACATAAGTATAACCATTAAGTATGTAAGCATAATTTCGACAACTGTCTTGCGCGGCTAACTGGAATTTCTTATGACTTGCTTAATGCGAGATTTGAACACATCGGCACTGTCATTTTTAAGATCATTGGGTATAACGTGCTGGTTGAATTTTGCAGATGTTCGATATATGAACTGACGTTTTCCATGGTTGTTATTTGGGCAATAGAGTGACAGTTGCAATGATTGCCGGGTTTCATGAGCTATAATTTTGTGGTTGAATGATATATTGTTTTTGATAAATGAGGAGGCTTCGCTCGTAATGATTTTATGCAGTAAGCATACATCGAAATGGGGGAATCGTCAGCTGGGAATCGATCAACTGGGGAATCACCAGCCATTCTAATTGTCGAAGCACATCAGAGATATGGTCATATTTTCTACGCCCATATATCACTATTGCTGCAAAGTTCTGTAGTTTAGAAAGCACGCAAGGGTTTGCTCTGCCATACACTTGAACACAGTATCTAATGTGTGACATGACGAGTGAGTCGATCAGACGAGGCAATGCCGAAAGGGGTAGAGCATGCTTAGCATTAAGCAATCCTAGTAACATGCCCAAGCATCGACCAGCTAGGTTTTTGACGTGATATTTCCACGAGAGGTTGCTATCCATTAAAACGCCAAGGTTTTTAACCTTATTGGTACATTTGAGCGTTTCGCCTTTGCTGGCCCTTTAATTATGAGGATGAATACATCCATGACGGATCTTGATGGAACATTGCAGACAAGCACTGCCATAAAATGCCGTATAAAAGAGGGTCACGCTACTCATATTATATCTTTGTTTGGTATACCAAACTTACAGGTATTATCGATGTTAAACTAGACTCAGGCACGCTCAATGCATAAATAAGTGGAGTCATGCTGTTGAGTGTGGCCCTAATAAAATAAGTAAATAAGTAGCAGCCACAATTTTTGGTCCCACCAATGAGTCCTGGTAAAGTTCCAGCCAGAAGCAAAATTGGGCTCGAAGCTGGGAAGGCGGGAACAAGAGTAGAACCTCTAGTTGTAAGATTATGAATAAAATTGGTGATGGGGTGCTTCCGTTTCTTAACATACTATACGTAATAATATTGTAATGATATTGTTCATAATATTGGAAGAGGAAACAGCCGTAACGGATCTGGGACTTCGCTAAGGAGGTAGAGGACCCCAGCTGCGCCCCGCCTGGACCCTAAGGACGGTTTCAGGCAATCCCAAGGGGCACGGAACGGATGTTCATCTTAAAAGTCTCGTTAGAAGGTAGTGGATCCATTTTTTTCAAATGCGCTTCTGTCCGGGAACGGTGGCCAAATAGTCGAAGAAGTCTGAGGCCGATAATGCAGGGGCGGCCAAGCAGAAGAACACAAGTCTGCGGCCGACTGTACAGATGCGCGTGACAATGCGGAGGAGGGGGCTATGGCAGTAAAGGTAAGCTCGTTATCGTGGAGGGCGCCGAAACAGCGGGGCGTCTCCACTAGTGCCACCTTATGGTGAAGTTAACTTTTAAGTTGTTTCTTCCCAACAGCCTTAAAATGTCACAGGCATTTGCTTATCCATGTTGGAACCCTCCAGAGAAGCGTCATCAGCCTTGCCATCAGCATGTTCATCCCAAAAATTGCAGTAATCATTTAATATTGGGAGAGGAGAAAGAGGAGGCTAGTGAAAAGTTATTCGTCTTTAACAAAAAACGATCATTCCAGAACGCTACATAGGCAGCCTCTCCTACTGATTTGTCAAAATTTCCCATATATGGTATTGGTATGGTCTAGAATAGCAGAGAGGTCCAAGAGCAGGCAGGTCCCCTGAACCACTCTCAAATCAAACACTGCATTAAATTACGACTCCGTTCACAAGTAGTAAGCGCATGCCAGTAGCCCTTATCCAATCTATTCAAACAAACCGCTTAATGAAGCTGAAATCACCTAAATAACCTTTTCCATTTGTCATTAATTTGTTATCATTCCCATGATTAATGCAGCGTATTGTTTAGTTTCCCTGTCAATTCAGAACCCCAGCTTCTTATAGCTCTCTCCACTGATATTCAAAAGTTATGCACCGTTTGACAAAGGAAAAATTTAAGTTTTGAAGTGCTGCGGCGAGGAGCATGATGATGAGTTGTTAAGATGTTCCCTGGCCTCTCCTCGAATCCGGAAATGTAAAAAACACTGAAGATGATATATTCGGGCAGCCCTTCATCAGAATCGTGGAGTAAATATCAATAATTCTCAGTCCTAGTATAGCCAGACCTCGAATTCGAGGTCTGGCTATACTAGGACTGAGAATTATTGATATTTACTCCACGATTCTGATGAAGGGCTGTGCCCGAATATATAATCTTCAGTGTTTTTTACATTTCCGGATTAGAGGAGAGGCCAGGAACATCTTAACAAGGAAAAATTTATGTTCAATTGTTTCAACTTGTCCTCCACAATGGTTACACCTTGTACAGAAGTTAAGCCCAAACCTGTACAACATTACATTGGTTCTTCAAAGTACTGCCAGGGGTTTAATGCAAAATTTAATTGCTGAACAGACCTAGTGTAAACAACTCATTTTTTTCAAAACTTTCTGCGGCGATTGGGGGAGGGGGCAAAATATAGTTCAGCCCCCCATCCAGTGCATTGGGGGGCCATGGCCGGAATGCCCCACCCCATCGCGTACGCCAATGATCCTGACTGCTCGCTTCCTTGAAAACCTGTCGCAAATAACTACAGAATAAAATTGTACATGACTTCCGCTCTTCTGTAACTTATTCTTAACGAAAGAGTTTCCAAATTGTGATGCAAGTGGTAAGCTTTGATCATGCTCGTTTGATCAATCAACACGAATGGAAATAAAAAACGTCACAGGTCCCTTTTTGTTATGCAAGACTTTGAAATATGTCCCTTTTTGCCACCCATAAGACTATTCTTTGTGATCGTTTTTAGAGCTGCCCAAGTTAAAAGCAAACATGAGAAGGCAGTCTGGTGCTAAAGATCGCACAGAAACTGAGTGGCCAGCACTTGAGATGCATCCACTTACCTTTCACCTCTACCAGACCAGAGTGAAATATTGCCGTTATTCGCCTGGCCGTGAACAAATCACTCTGACCGCAAAAAATATCCGAAATATTTTGTAAAAACATCCACATTTCTACTACTTCTTTTGAGGGCTGGAAAATGTGTGGTATTGGGAAATATGCGGATTTGTGTGAAACGCATAGTAGGTGTAAGTGAAAAAACATACAATCCCGGTTCTCAGCCAGCCCTGTTGACAGTTTTAGATATTGCTCCGATTTGGCAGAAATCACACAATTTTGGAAACAAAAGCTGTTTTCGGCACAGTGGCTTCACCAGATTACAAGATCTTCAACCCCTTCCCCTCCCTTTCAAACAGTTTCTGCGCTTTAACCCGCGCCCCACCGGGGGTCCGGCGCCACCTTCACCCCACCGGGGGCCATCGATGGCCTCCCTCTAACTCCGAAAATATGGGGGTTAGTGCAAATCTGCAAAGTGCAATAGAAAGCTCGCGTGAATTCAGTAAGCAATTACTTTGCAGGTTTAAGCGCTCAGGTCAATGGTTTGACCTCCAGAGGTCAAGTTAGGTCACAATAGGCTATTTTCACTCAAGTCACCGGTGGTGTTGACTGGTTGGCGCTGAGGGATGCCTGGTGCCGGTGATGTTGACTGGTTGGCGGGGCGCTTGGGGCCCGGTGAATTCCGAACGGTCGTGTGACTGATTGAATTGATGTGATTATACTTTACCTACCTAGCTGTTTTATGTCAATGTTTTAACCTTCGCCCGGGTGGGGGTCTTTTAGACCCCTCCCGGGTTTTTCGAAGCGACCAAAAACGGCGGTGCGCAGCGCCGCCAAACTTGGTCTAGCTGTTCCTTCATCATTTTTAAATCTTTCCTAAAAATTTCAGCTCAAGGTCATTTCAGGTCAGGTCACCAGGCCAGGTGAAGTGACCTCACCTCAAAAAATGCTTAGAACCGCATAACTAAAAGAAGGGTTAATCGATCAAGTTCAAACTCATACCACATATTGGGCTCATCAGGAGCTACAACATATGTTCCGGGATTTTGATATTGGTGACCTAAGGTCATGTGCAGGGCATGACCTCCCCATTGTAAATACATGGGGAAAATCACGAAATGAGCTTTTCTCAGTAAGTATAGATGGAATCAACTCAAACATCGGTTACGATTTGCTTTTAGCCCATTTCTGAAGTTGATGTTAAAAATTTTGACTTGAAATAAGATAGAGCTTTTATTTTGTCACCAAAGTGTTTGTATAGTCACTGGAAGTCAAATGATATACATCATGACTATACCAGGTCAAGTTGGGTCAGACTGTTGACCTGGGTCAGGTCAAATTCTTAAATTTGACCTGGCATAGCAATATCATATATCATTCGATTCGTATTGACGAGAGGATTGCAATGGTGCATAAACTATGGCTATATCTTGTTTGGTTTGGAAGCTATTAGCGAAAGAGTAAACGCCCTTATGCATGGGTGGCTATGGACATTCCCAAGAATATGCCCAATATTCAGTGACCTGTAGCTCCCTAGGCTTTGACTTGACACGAAAATAAATGCCACTGTAATGAAAGAGCAACTCAAGAGCTTTCGAATGGCGTTAGAAAAATGTTTCTAGCTATCATAGTTTCTGAGATATATGATGTTTTCTTAGTACACCTCATATTAGCGATTTTGACCTATTTTGACCTCTGGTGACCTTGATATTGACCTGACAAGAAAAATGACTGAAGTATTTTCGATATAATTTTCAAAGAGCTTTCGATTGCCGTTTTGCGCTTTTTCTAGCTCTCTTATTTTTTAGATCGTGGGGGTCTTTTTAGCCCCCCACCAGGGCGAAGGTGGCTCGTACCGCCACCGGGGCAAGGGTTAATGTCATCTCCCTCCCCCGAGCCGGCTCGCCCCCCCATATTTTGGAGGTTTGTATGTACATGTGCTTCGTTCTTATGTTCTGTTCTAATACATGTGTATGGCTTCAAATATGCAATGCTTAAAAAAACTGGGCATAACTCTTATGCCATTAGAGCTATTGAGATCTGGTAAGCTACATTGGATAGGAAAATGCCAGAAATTTTTCCGTTATGTGGAACGTAATGACCTCCCACCAGTGGTTTGACATCCAGAGGTCACCAAATGACCTCATATGACCTGAGGTCATCAAAGGTCAGAAAGTGACCTTGTTGTATATCATATAAAAGCTAGTGATGAGACATACACGATGGTGTTCGATTCAACCCTCTAGCTTAATTAGGTAAAAGTTATTGCTGAAATACTGTTTTTGACCCCTGGTGACCTTGGATGACCTTGGAGATGTCAAAGGGAAATTATGACCCCTGGGAGGGTGTCCAAGAACACATTTATGAGCAAGCCGATCATTTGGAATGGTTTTTGTGGCTTTTAGATCATAAGACAGCTTTGTCCCATGCTTTTTCAATGGGAGAGGTCACCTCCTGACCTGACCTTAGGTCACGAAATAACAAATCCCAGATATACACCTTGTAGACCCTGGCGAGGCGATGAACTGTAGGAAGTTTTAAATCGATCGACTGAGAAACGTAGCTCTTATAGAGCTCAGAAGTTGAAGTGAGGTGAACTTGGTTGACCTCGCCTGGTGACCAGACCTTGGGTGACCCGGGGAAAAAAATGTCAGGGATGATGTGAAAATGATGAGGTGAGAGATAGAGCCTTCAACCGCGGTCCTGCGTTTCTTAATTTTTCTGCTATCCCGAAAAAACCTTAGAGAGGGCCATCGATAGCCCCCGGTGGGGCGAGGGTTACATCACAAATGCTCCGACCATGGGCGTCAAAAGCAGGGGATGGAGGAACGCGTGCCGCCAACAGGCAAACCAGTGGGTCACCTCCAGGTGGGAGTTCACACTCCCCCCCAGGGAAAGAATTCGCCGCCGCGTCCCTAGTCACTATATACTCAAACGAAGGCTTACATTGCAAATGTTTGATGCTTACCATGGTCAATACACTTTTGCCAAAAGTACATTATTCTCAGCAACAAATATCTGACTGTCATTGGGCTTTTTTCACCAACTGGAACCATGGAATCAATACGATAATAAGACCCAAATCGTGACGTAGTTTAAGGGATCTCTACAAAAAGGCAAACTTCGTATCTTTCGTACAAGAAAACCGCTTAATGTTCGAATTGTGTTGCTGGATGCATACTTTTGTGGCTCCCCAGAGATGCTGGAAATTAATCTAACGTATGTACGTCGGCTGGCAACTGACTAGTGAGAGGGTGACCTGAGCAAGGCGGGCATCTCTGTGCTTTTTGGAACGTGAATTATTAGCGTCCAAATTAACCCACCATTGCGGGAATTGTTCGCTCGGATAGGGGTGGAGGTCTCCGCGACAACTCCCTTGACGACTTTAGTGATGTTTCGATCGGAAAGGTCAAACTTGCAACAATTTTATACACTGTCGGCATTTTCTGCTGATATAAATACAAAACTAAGAAAATATATAAGCCATCATTGAAATCGAGCGAGCTCTAGCCGCAGCCTTACAGACACCCCCCACAGTAATGTAAGACCAATGGCTCTGACTTCTCTATAACAATGACGTAACCCTTTGTCACGCTGTTGATAAGATCACCACCGGTGGCAGTGACATCTCAATTGCAGTCAGCGATTGTGACATCACGAGGCGCCCAATCTGGCGCGATGGCGGCACCTGGTGATGACGCGGTACAACAGTTTGATGACGCTTCATCTTACTGACCAAACTGAGCGAGGCGCATCCCACACCGTCTTCTATATACTGATGTCACCAGCTATCAGCTAAACCACTTCTCCACTGGAGAAGACGGGGCCGATTTCTATAATTCCAGAAATGGCAATTCGAAATAAAAAGCGTAAATAAGAAAAAGTGGCATTAGCCATGACGGAATTGAAAAGGACGATACAATGTGAAAACTTTCAAGTTTAAAACCCCTCCTTCAGCTTGAATTCCTAAAAATTACATTCCCTCAAGAATGGACATCTGATACCTGCACATTAATGTTTCATAAGTATTAACAGCTGTGCAAGATACAGCTGGATACTCAGGGTTTATTAACCATTCATTCACCAATAAACCATCCCAGATCAGGCCTAACGTCCATAGGTGACGGAATAAGGGGAAGCCAGGGCACTGTTCCCCTCTTAAATGATGAATTTTAACACTAATCCTTTCCCTTGGACCGGAGCGAAACGCGTTGAAAAGTCCACGGTGCCCTCCCCCTTAAATCCAGATCATCCACCGCTACTGTCAAAGTCCGTTTTGGGTGGTGAGAATTGGCAGCGGGGCCACTCACTGCTGTGGTGCGGTCGCCACCGGTGTATTTGGCCCATGTAGGGCTGGCTGTCGTACTCGGCACACTGCTGCTCCCGCAGGTCCTCGTCAGGCTCTGGACACTCCTGAAACGGACGTCCCGGTGGTGAGGCAGGCACGGGGGCGTGATGTAGAGAGTGTGCGGAGCTGACGGCGGGTGTGTGCCCTGCGGCGGTGGCTGTGGCTCATCAGACAGAGACCAGAGCGGCAGGCGTAGGTATTCCGCCGCATGTCTCTCAGTGGCACGTCTGGGGCCTGGGAGCTCCACTCGTTTGGACGTCCTCCTGTGAGGTCCGCCGACGTACTAAAAGTCCTGACCTTGCACACGTCCGTCATCATCAGACATCAGCCCAGTGACGTTTTCAGACGCGGTCACGTGACTCCTGCCATATTGCTGGCGCTCTTACAGCCGGACATACAGCGGATTGCAGTCGCGTTTTTGTACACGTTTGTGACAAAAACGCCTGACTGCAAAAAAGGAAACCCCACACAGGGAAATGCATTATTTGACTTTCATGCAACACCAATTAAAGCTCCATTATAACGCAAAGTCACTTAAAATATTTCAAAATTTGCAAATTTACGGTAATTGAACTCTAGAGGATCAAAAGTAAGTGAACATCGAGACACCAGAGAAAATCCTAGCAAAAACACAGTCGGGGCCACGAATCAAAATTCAGAAATAAAACACGAACCTGTTGGTTGCACATATGGAAGCGTTTGTAGACACCGATGCAGTATGTGTTTGGAAGGCGGTCTTTTGTAGCTCCTTTCGCTTTCTCCGATGCTGCCTGAAATCCGTAAACATAATATCACATTTCGTCCCTGGTATTTCGAATATTTTCGTGCAAGCTCACTCTACACGCTCGAATTAACACAGCAAACTTTGAACCATTCTAAGATTACCAATGATTACTATGTACATAAAGACGATCGTTGAAGGTTTGCTGCAGATCATGCAGAACCAATGACTCTTACTATATAAATAACCAAAACTAAATACTACATCACTTTCAGCGATAAAGCACCACAAACCGAACACTCCATCTTTCTCAGTGGTAGCACTAATGCCAGGTCTGGGTGCAGCGGCACTGCTGGCGCGGCCAGACGCCGGCTCACCGGTGCAGGCCGTTGGGGTGCGGCTGGCAGTCGCGTGTCTGAGTGGCCACGCCGCCGCCGCAGCTCAGCGAGCAGGCCGACCACGAGCCCCAGCTGGACCACTGGGCCGGCGTGGAGCCCCAGCGGCGCCGCCACAGACGCTGCTGCACCATCCGGTGCACCTGGCGACGGCGCTGGTGACAGCCGCGGCTACATACAGCACTGCTGCACACTACACTCACACACCACTGCTACATACAGCACTGCTGCACACTACACTTCGCACAGCACTGCTGTACCATCCGGTGCACCTGGCGACGGCGCTGGTGACAGCCGCGGCTACATACAGCACTGCTGCATACTACATTTACACACCACAACTGTTGTACACTACACTTACACACAGCTCTGCTGTACACCAGACTTCACGCAGCTCTGCTGTACACTACACTTACACACAACACTGCTGCACACCACACTGCTGCACACCACACTGCTCACACAACACTGCTGCACACCACACTGCTACATACCACACTGCTACACACGACACAGTTACACACCTCACTGCTGCACACATATTGTGTGCATACACACACAGCACTGCTACAAACAACATTGCTGCACACCACCCTGGTGCACACCACAATGCTACACACCACACTGCTGCACACAGAACTTCCGCACAGCTCTGCTGCACAGAACATTTACATACAGCACTGGGGATGAGGTGGCTTAGTGGATAGCGCGTCTGCCCACTAAGCCACCGGTTCCGGGTTCAAATCTCGGCAGAGCCTCTGAATAAGTCAATTTGATCCCTCAAAATCCCTCCCAACATGATGCGAGTTGGCGACGCCATATAACCCTGGCAGTTGGGGCAGTGGCGGCGCTTGAACATTACGCCAGCCTAGGCACGATTGGCTTAGAGGTAAGGACGTCGCCCTGGCTGCTTACCTGATATTAGACAGGAGTGATTCCAGCAGGTCGGCTGGAGAAGGGGCAAAGCTCATGTCGATGAGCAAAAATAATATTCATGTTTAAATGTTTAATATCATACAAATTGAAAAAAACATATGTCGGTGGATTGTGGAAACGGTTATGCGGCAGTATATGAAGATACAAGGCAAAATTCAAGAAGGATAGGTAGGTAGGTAAGTAAGCCGGGGAGGAACTCACGAGAGCTTCCCATTTCAAGGACAGCTTCGGCACTCCATTGTTTATGACGTCCAATTCTCGCTGTGCGATCGATTTGTGAACGTTTTTTTTTTAAATTTCATCAGCCAGATTTTGTGCCATGACTCATGTTCTTCATAAGGGTTTCACAAATCAAATATTTCGCTAATAATTGCCAAACAACTGTCCCGCACCAAAGAAGACTAAACATCCGCGCATACAAGATTGTCGATAAACGAATCTGCTGTAGTAAAGGTCCTAAGACGCGGCATCGCACTTGCTAGCTTGTAAGGCAAGCCTAGCAGGCTGATTTAACTCGCGTCCGAATGAATGAGGTATTAGAGATGTCAATAAAAACGCACACGTTAGGTTTGCCACGGTGTTAGGCAGATTCAGCGAAATCGCGAAGTGCCCAAGATCACATTTGTTGACGGTAAGAGCTGCGAACGTGGATTTTCAGAGGTGCAAATTATCGGCTCTTTGACCCAGTGATCCGAAAAAGGAATATTTGCTGTAACTTAAACATCGAGTGAAATCATATTTATTCCACATAAAATGCATAACTACTTCGACATTTAAAAGTGGCTAGGCAGTGCCTTATGTGCCTCTATGGCAGCGCCGCCACTGAGTTGGGGCGTCGTTAAACCCCAACAATTATTATATACAGCACTGCTACATACAGCAATGTTGCATACGATACTTGCATACAACACTGCTACATACAACACTGCTACAGACAGCACTTCTGCACGCAAAACTTAAATAAAGCTCTGCTGCACACAACACTTAGGGATCGTCCATAAATTACATAACCCATATTTTGTACTTCTGACTCCCCCCTCCAACATGAGGCCTTCGTAGCGCTGGAATAGACCCATAAAAATTACGTCATGCTGGGTCTAGACCCCCTGAAAAGATAAAATAGAGGATTTCCGCAATGCCTTCAACAGTAATGACTTAACACGCGCATTGACGGGGGTCTGAGCCACCTTCACCTTGACGGGTGGGGAGCGGGTACCCGCCCCCCTAAGATCTCGAGAACCGCGGTAGGTAGCGAAAAACGGTAAACGGCGTTGGATAGCCCATCCACTTCTCCATCGAAAATATTTTAACCTTTTTCAGGTCACATTTCAGGTCACTAGAGGTCAAAACATGCCGTCATAGGGATAACATGCAAATTAAGTTTTCGGCCATTACATCTGAACAAGTAAAGATAGAGCAAAACGATTTAACCCGCGCCCCACCGGGGGTCCGGCGCCACCTTCGCCCCACCGGGGGGGCCATCGATGCCCCCCTCTAACTCCGAAAATATGGGCGTTAGCGCAAATCTGCAAAGTGCAATAGAAAGCTCGCGTAAATTCAATAAGAAATTACTTCGCATGTTTTAGTGCTCAGGTCAATGGTTTGACCTCCAGAGGTCAAATTAGGTCAAGATCGGCTATTTTCACTCAAATATGCAATGATTAAGCAAACTGGGCATAACTCTTATGTCATTAGAGCTATTGAGGCCTGGTAAAGTACATTTGATAGCAAATTGCCAGTACTTTTTCCGCTATGTGGAACGTAAAGACCTCCCGCCAGTGGTTTGACCGCCAGAGGTCACCTCGTGACCTAATATGACCTGAGGTCACGAAAGGTAAAAAAGTGACCTTGCCGTATATCAAATGAAAGCCAGTGACAAGACAAACACGATGGTGTTTGTTTCACCGCTCTAGCTCAATTAGGTCAAAAGTTATTGTCAAAATACTGTTTTTGACCTCTGGTGACCTTGGATGACCTTGGATAAGTCAAAGGGCAAATATGACCCCTGGGATCCGTGAAAGGGTGTCCAAAAACGTTGTTCTGAGCAGTCTGAGTATTTGCAATCATTTTTGTGGCTTTTATATCATGAAATAGTTTTTCCCCATGCTTTTTCAATGTGAGAGGTCGCCTCGTGACCTGACCTCAGGGCACGAAATCGAAAAATCCCGGATATACACCTTGTAGACCCTGGAGGGGTCATGAAGTGTAGGAAGTTTCAAATCGATCGACTTTGAAATGTAGCTCTTACAGAGCTCTAAAGGTGAAGTGAGGTGACCTTGGTTGACCTCGTCTGGTGACCTGACCTTGGGTGACCCGGGGTAAAAAATTTCAGGGATGATGGGAAAATGATGCAGTGAGAGGTATAGCCCTCAACCGCGGTGCTGCGCCTCGTCGTTTTTCTGCTATCCCGGAAAAACCTTAGGGGGGCCATCGATGGCCCCCCGGTGGGGCGAGGGTTAAACTATATGAATTCTCGCAGCAAGCCGAATCGAATGGTATATAATATGACCTTGCTAGGTCAAATCACGTATTTGATCTGACCTGAGGTCAGGTCAAGGTCAAGGGGGATGAGGTGGCTTAGTGGATAGCACCCTTGTCTTCTAAGCCACCGGTCCCGGGTTCAAGTCCCGGCGGAGCCTCTGAATAAGTCGATCTGATCCCCAAAATCCCCTCCAACGGGGTGAGAGTTGGCGACGCCGCATGACCCTGGCAGTTGGTGCGTCGTTCAACCCCAACAATTATTATAGGTCAAGGTCAAATTAGGTAAAATGCATATCATTGGAACCGCAATGACAAGGCAAATTTAATGCAGTTAAAATAAATGCTCTATCTCTATTTATTACTGAGTTATTCCGTCAAAACAATTTTTCCCATGTATTTCCAATGGAGAGGTCATGGCTCGTACCCGACCTTAGGCCATCGATATAAAAATACCGGAACATATTTTAGAGAACTCGCTGGGGCCATTGTGTGATATGAGTTTAAATCGGATAAGTTCACCCTGTTCCGACTTAAGCTATCTTAAACTTTTTTAGGTCAGGTCACTTGACCTATACTGGTGACCTGACCTGAGATAACCTAACCTTAACTTGTTGACAAAAGTTGTAAAAATGATGAGGGAAAAGGTATGGCAAGTACGGCGGCGCTACGCGCCGCTGTTTTTATGATATCTCCGAAAAAACCGAGGAGGGGCGGGTCCCGCCCCCCCGTCAATGCGCGTGTTTAGCTTGAGCTTTGCGGGCGGATCTATCAAAGATATGGAGGAGATACGGTGTGTTGCGCTCCCCTAACGCCAGAGAAAAATATGGATGACTGTTGTTCTTGCGCAATATAATCCAACTCTAATCTCTATGCCAGATTTTCTCCCAGGTGTTTCGAAGTATTTGTAAAAGGGAATACATGTCAGTCAGCTGGAAAAATAAATGCAGTACATCCTCATGGTTTTAACCCTCGCTCCAGTGGGCAAGGCCTCGTCTAACATACAAACTAGGTGGGACTTGTCCCACCTAGTTTGGCCAGACCTCACCTAGTTCAGTAAAAAATCCCTCCTAGTTTATACTGGCTTAGGTGGAAAATGTGTGTAATAACAATTATTTAAGTTCAAGCACACTCTAGAAGATGTGTACATCACATGAGACCTGCTCACGGACTGTATTTATTAAGTTCCATCTCATGCATGTTTTATTTTGGACCATAATAAGCTGAGCTTAGTCCGCGCCCCATCGGGGGCATCGATGGCCCCCTCTAAATCCGAAAATACGGGGGTTAGCGCAAATGTGCAAAGCGCATTAGAAAACTCGTGTGAATTCAGTAAGATTTCACTTCGCATGTTTAAGCTCTCAGGTTAATGGTTTGACCTACAGAGGTCAAGTTCGGTCACGATAGTCTATTTCCACCAAAATCTGCAATGATTAAGAAGCCTGGGTAGGGCCAGGAGCTATTAGATCTGACCATTAGAGCTAATGAGATCTGGTATAAATCGTTTGGTAGGAAAATGCCAGCGCTTTCTCCACTATGTGGAATATAATGACATCTGGTCAGTGATTTGACCCCTAGAGGTCACCTCCAGACCTAATTGACCTGAGGTCACGAAAGGCCAGAGTGACTTTGCCGCATATCAAATGAAAGCCAGTGACTAGACATACACGATGACGTTTGATTCAGCACCTTTGCTTGGTTAGGTCAAAAGTTATCGTCAAAATACTTTTTATCCCTGTGACCTGTGATGACCTCCGTCAAAGGGCAAATATCACCCCTGGGACCCGTGAAAGGGTGTTCAAGGACGAATTTCCGAGCAATCTGAGCATTAGCAACCATTTTTTTACTTTTAGATCATAAGACAGCATTTCCTATGTTTTTTTCTATCGGAGAGGTCACCTTGTAACCTGACCTCAGGACACTAAATCGAAGAATTCTGGATATATATTTTTAGACCCTGAAAGGGTCATGAAGAGTAGAAAGTTTAAAATCGATCGGCTTAGAAATGTAGCTATGATAGAGCTCAAAAGTTTGAGCGAGGTGAACTTGGTTGACCTCGCCTGGTGACCTGACCTAGCATGACCCATGGTAAAAAATTCAGGGATGATGAGAAAATGATGGGGTGAGAGGAAGACCTGTCAACCAGGGTGCTGCCCCTAGTCGTTTTTCTGCTATTTTGAAGAAAAAAACAGGGGGCTATCGATACCCCTCGGTGGTGCAAGGGTGAAGACAGCTCGCTTATGTCGGCCTACCACAACATGTGCGACGAAAACCCCGCGAATGCGCCGAATAATCACAAAGCTGGATACAGTCTGCAGCCAATAAATATGCTTGTCTCATCCAACCGAATGCCATAAAAACCCTCACGTCATTTGTCAACATGTGAGCCCGCCTATCATGCCTGAGGAGGGGTTGGGTGACGCCAGTGTGAATTTGTATCCGTAATGTTTTTTTGATTGGTGGCTAAGAGTTATATTTCATACATTTCTGTGAAGAACGAAGAAAATATATGTTCAGACGGATGAAGGCTCGTTGTTTTTTCCGAAAAGGTGGGTAAATATTTCGAGGTTTTGTTTTTGTTCTTGAATAAAAATTTAATCTGGACATGAGTATAGCGGCAATGAAATGAAACATCATAGTTATTTTATACAAGTATCAATGGCGTCCCCACAAAATGTTCCTGTGACAAAGGACTACCTGCGGGGGCTCTGGGGGAGGGGAAAGCATAGAAAAAGTACCCTGCATGAACCAAATTGTGTTCAGCTTCACGAAACTGGTATTGTTTTTTCAGCGCAAAATGTTTCTTAACTATCGTGCCGCTGCCTCCATTTACATCTTGGTGCATTGCGTTACATGCATACATTGCGTGACCTCACCTCCAAAAATGTTTAAGGTGGCATAAGTAAGAAATGGGAGCATCTATCGGATTGAAAATTATACCACATAATGGGTCCACCGAGTACTAAAAAATGTATTCGGGGATTTTTCATATCGATGACCTAAGGTAAAGTACGGGCCATGACCTCTCCATTGGAAATACATGGGAAAAACAAAAATTGGGCTGTATTTGTGTAGATACAACTGATAATATTCTTTAAATCTATCAACAGCTCGACCTGGTGTCGGAACAGCCACACCTTTTGTAACTGTGGATGACTCCGAATAGAGTAATTTCTTTGCCTTTGTCTCTATCGTAGACAGTTTCAAATGGAAAGGGCTGATGCCAAAAATCGGGTAAATGCATTTTTTAGGAATGTTTTGAAAAAAACCAGCCACTTGGAGGAAGATTTTACAGCCATGGCCCGGATGCCCCCGTGGGACTGCCAGTAGCCATTGCGTGATGAACACATGTGATTCCATCAAACCTCTGAAATATTTGTGCAGCACACTGAAATCCGAATTCTTCTGAAGAGAAGTGCAAAGATCCGTTCCCCCCCTCTACACGTTTCAACAGCCATGCTGAGTTTCTAGTTGAACACACCATTTTCTTATTTTGCCCTTCCAATTTCCAAAACTGCGGGCGCTACGTGACGATCGGGACCCCCCTCCCATTGTAATGCTTTGTAAGCTACGTTTTACTCCTTCTATCCCCCCAAGCGTTACATAATTCATGAACGACCCCACTGCTAAACACAACACTTAGAGGGGTTGGGGATATGGTTCGCACACTTTTTGAAACTTATCCTCGCGCGGACAAGGTCACTGAGCCAGGAACGGGAGCTTACTATGTAGGTATCCTTATTGTCTTGACAATATTCTGACAATAAAGGAAACCGAGAGCTTTAGGCGATGAGAAGTAAAGGAACAAATGTCACACCAATGCCAAATGTCCGAATCTGCTCCACTAGTGGGGTAGGTTCGGGCAGAGGGTAGATTAGTTTGGATGCAGCCCTGGGGACAAGGAACATACCATTGCTATAATGAAGAACCAACAAAATATCACACCGATAAGGAGCTGGACTGTCATCTAGCCGCAGGCAAAGTTTCAGACCCATATAACCTTACAAGTACGGCAAGGGCATCACAAAATGATCACTCATAAACCTTCAAGGGAATTAAAGTGATGTGATTAGTGGAGACGCCATTTTACCGGTTCTACCCATTGGAAGCACATTATTCTAAGCACATGAACCATCTCCCTGACGTGAACGAAGGTCACTAAAATTAAAATTAGGGAAAAATAAAACAATTCCTCAAAACCCAACTTAAGGTTAGGCCTTAGGCCCGAAAACTTCGTTTTTTCTGAATCATCGCTATACCACAATCTTGGGGGTGGGAACATGTCTGCCACACAAAGCATTTGCATCCAGAACTACTGCATACAATACTGACACGCAACACCGCTACACGCAAAACTTACACACAGCACTGCCAAATCCCGGAGGGAAAACCTAAGACCCTAGCTCATCCTTCGGCACAATTACGATTTTGAGATGGTCTAGCGTACAGATGTTTACGGAAGACTTGGACCCTACAAAGCGGATATGAATATCTGCTGATTCTAGTTTTGCTTAGTCTGCGTAGGAACAGCACACATTTTTCAAGTGTCAGAGCCGCATGACGAAATCCATGGAGCGAAGCGGATTGAGATTTCTCAAGAGGCTCTATTCTGGCCGCTTGGCGGTTCTGACAGTTGATGCCAGGGCTCTGCAATTGTGTAGGGTGATAGCCCTTTTACGACAGACGCCCAAACTAAGGCCCCTAAATCTGAGTTCAAAATAGTTTTTGAGGAATTTTGGAACAAATGTTTTCACTTTGGAATTTTTCTCATTTGTATTTCTTAGGCGACGAACTTGAAATTTTGCTCATTTTGAATAAGCAACATGGGCCACCTAAAACAAAAATTTCAAACTGGTCCGACAATATATATTACACCAAAACGGAGTATTTCTGATACAAGCAAAACAGCTACTGAAATTTGACGGCTGATTTATAAGCTCGAAATGTCAGCGGGCACACTGAGGTTAGTTTAAAGATGGCCACCTGGAAGCAGCTAGGTCAATTTTATTGTGCTTAGGCATAGTTTCCAGCGGAAAACGTAAAATTCTGACCTAGTTTTTGCCATTCTGCCGGAGGACTGCATTTTTTGCTCTTTTCATTAAAATCTTAATATCTGGCAGTATAATGCGCTGATTTGAATTTTCATTTCAGATAATAAAAGAACATTGCTTGTGCCTGATAATATTTGGAGTTGGATGTCGTGATGTTGAAATTCATTGTTTTATATGTATAAATATAATTTTAGTAGAAAACCTTTTATTTGTGGCTTCTCGGTTCCGAACACATGTCACTCAAAAGCTACGAATTGACATGATTGAATAGGAAAGTTCATTGCAGTCGTTTCACTCCTTTACACTACCCACTTATCTCCAAAGGATTTCGAGTAATTAGTCGGAAAATGTATTACAAGGTGCTAAATTTCTCGGACCATCTTTGTTTCTCACTATGGTTTCAAGCCCTTAAAATAAATGGAAGAGGATGAAATTTGGCACGAAGCTAGCTTACGGCCCTGGCTCGCCGATACAAGTAATTCCAGGCCAACATAGTGTTTGGTTCTTCTTCTAGAAACAGCTTTATACCGTGCCTTTTCTATACGAACACAGCACCCGGCGCCACGCCACGGCGCAATCTTCGGTTGAGTGATACCAGCCAGTGACCTTCTGACGGATCACAGGTATAAGGTAGTGGGAGGATGGAGAGTGTGGCGCACTGGTATAGTGGTTAGGGGATCTGTCTCTTAATTAGGGATGCCAGGTTCGAATGCGGGAGTGAACGTACTCTCTTTATTTTCATTAGCTATTTCAAAGAAAAGAATGATAACACTTAATTACAGGCTTATGAAGAGATACATTGCTAAGGAAATATGGTTTGCTTTCAGCACATTGTCATGCGGCTCTCCTGCGCCAGTGGGGCGTTAGCCCAGGTCGCAGACCGGGGTCTTCATATTGTTCTGGCTTTTGTTATCCCGTGTAGTGCATCCCAAAAACAAGCTGTTCAGCTGTCTTTATCCTTCACGACACTTACCTGCACCGCAAATTATAAAGTCACGTGACTGGACACTTGCAGATGGCTGCATCTTTAAATATGGGATCACGTTCAAATCCCTTGGCGTCATGCAATCTTGAACCCACGAAACAGGATGAGAGATGATGATACCGTACGAAATTTTAAGTCAGTGGGTTCAAGTTCCATTCCATCACAGTCTCCCTCTAGACTCTCTTTGCATACGTTTCATATATGCTAACAACACGATCAGTTCGGCAGAAAATAATCTGAAAGAGAAACTGACTTCAGTACTAGCCCTGCTGATTCCGTATAACCAGTAGGGACGAACATACCCTTAATAGCATTCCGCTGGCCCATTCCCAGAGATGCTTCCGATATTTCGCGAACAGTAGCGAGGTCCGTGCAGCTCTGCTACACGCCTGCAGGCCGTGCAACACAAACCAGCATCGGCAGTGTCCCGCGGAGATCGGCGGGCAACAATGAGTCACGGAAGCACCAGCCCACTGTCCACACAACAGACAGGTGTGACTCACCGTCCACCCCGCGGACCTGCAGCTCCAGTGACGTCACAGCCTGCACAGACACCAGTGACGCCTCATCGTGCAGACACCTCCCGCTCTCACCGCTCACACTGGTGACCGAGCTCACCTTTTCAGGGTACTTCCGCCGACCATGGACGCCCGCGGCCACCAGCAGCAGAAGCAGCAGCCCCACCAGGGACACGGGTCTGAAAAGAAAGGCGGCTACGTGTCACTGTCTCGTCAGCGGCTCTTTTTGTATGCTGGGCTTGGGATCAAACCACAGCCAAGAGCACCAGTACACACTTGATTTGTAGATAGCAAATACAACGATGTCTGACCCAAGCAATAAAAATGTCCATAGATTTATGGCAAACCATAAATCGCTTTGTGAATCATAGTTCCTGTCCATAATTTCAGAGGGGATTCCAGGATTGGAAAGTTCTATACAATCTAAGAAGGATGCTACGCATTTATGCATAAAGGCGATCCTGAGCTGTAGGAGGGTATTCTCTACCCTCTCGGCTGATCTTCTGATTGTTCCTAGCCAAGCCATAAACAGAGCTACAACCATTTGTTTCCCTTCCCTCTCAGAGGCACACCGGAGTGGGGCCCCTACCCCACCTTCGTCATCGTTGGTGACCGCACCTTCCCGCTGCTGCACGCTTAAGGACTGAAGTCGGACCTAGTCCACAATTCCTGCCTATTCCAATATGGATCGTGAACACTTCCCACAGGCAACAAGCGGACGGAAGTCGGCAGGTATGTGCGCATTGTACGATGAGTTTCATCCTGCAGAATTTGGAGCAGGAGCCACCAGGTACCAATCATGGCTTCTGATACAGACAGTGACCAGGAGCGCTGGCGAGGACACGGTGTGGGCGGCGGCGCGCGTGTCAGCAGCCCGGGGGCACCTGGCTGCGGCGATGCGTGGCTGTGAGCTGCGCCTGTCGGCATCTGGCGGCGCCCCGTCAGAACGGCGCTGAAGCGCGCACCAGTCACTCAGCGCACCCCCGCCGCTGCCGTCGGCTGTATATTATGCCGGCTCTCGGTGTTGAAAGGCAAGCCGCGGCCCGGCACTGCCGGAACACTATCCCGCTCGGCCGTGACGCAGCCGTGTTGACCGCCCCGGTCATTAAAGCAAAACACGCGTCCCGCACGGCACGCGCCGCCCCCGTCGCCGCTGCAGGCTATTTCCAAAACGTGTCATTGGTAAGTGGGTCGACGCTGTAAGCCGAGTTTGACGTCACCCTGATGGGAAGGAAGCAGGCGTACGCAAACTGGAAGTGCTGCCAGCTGCGAACGTTTTTTTCCCGACAAAAAACCCTTGGTCACATCAAATTTAAATTATCCATATTCGTTTCTAGTGCGGCAGGTTCAGCTCATGGCGAGAGACATTGGACAGCACCTCTATATGAGGCTTAGAAGCGTAGATCCAGAGTGAGCTCCTCGGGAGGCTACAGCTGGCACGAGCCCGTCAACGCAACCACCAAAAACAAACGTTCGCTCCCGACGACGCCGAGATCAAAGACTCTGCCAGCCACTTGATTACCGCATTATCCAAGCATATAGTAATGGTGGCACACACATCATTGTCAGTGGCCATGAGGCTGACAAGCGGCGCAAGTGCGACCGGCGGGCGGCCGTGGTCAGGCCGCAGAACCATCCGTCACAGCAGCGGCACCATCAACTCTCGTCTGTTGGTGGACGCCGGCGGCGGCGTGTCGCCTGACATTGTTACATTGATCCCATCACATGCTAGACATGCAAACACCGCGGAGGAGCCAGCCGCCGCCGACCTGGGCGGGTTTACACAGACATGAGGTGGCGGAGAGGGGCCTCCGCCGCCGACCCGGGCTAAACGAGGCTAGGGATATGGCATTCGGAGTTTAATACCACACCGACATGAACAGGTTTCTGAATCATTCAGTAAAATATTTTGTACAAAACTCTATAGATGCCTACGTTGAGACCTGATGTTTAATATTTATTTTATTATCTATCTCCTGAATAGGACAATCGATTTTGTGCAATTCTTATGGTAGTTAGCCTCGTCTGGTTTCGGTGATCCAGCTCTGAACGTTCCGTTACATGCGATTTTAATGAAAAACGAGCGCTGTAACAAATACCCAGACACAGAGGTTTCACCGTGGATTTCCTTCCATGGGGTACAAGATCAAAAGGGGCCTCCTATCCCTGATTCTGGAGGGTGGGGGAGGCTCCTAGCTTTTATTGGTCTCCATTTTGTAGGTAATTTAGGGGCTTTCTTTATAAGTAAGGGGTCTCCTAATTTGGCTATTTAGGGGTCTCCTTTATAAGTAAAGTGACCTCAACGTAGGTCATTTAGCGGACATCCTTTATAAGTCAGGGGGGCTCCTGGATTTGTCGTTCAGGGGACTTGCTTTATAAGTAAAGAGGCTACCTTTGTGGGGCATTTAGGCGGCCTTCTTTTCAAGTAAGGTAAAGGGATCTCCCAGGTGGATCGTTGTGGGGCCTCCTTTATAGCTATTGGGACCTCCTGCATAGGCCAAGGAGGCCTCCCTTATAATCAGGGAGGCTAGGATCTTTTATACTCAAGGGACTTTTGCAGACTTTAGGTATAAAAAGGGACCTCCTGAGTCAAATAAAGAGCCTCCAAAATCCATGGCAACGTCCCTGCTCGGACACCTTAACACTAAGCGAGTGTGAAGGAATAATCCGAGTATTGGAGAAAGGGATACAAGGACATCTTAAGGTCATTTGTTTTCGTGCAGTGTCACGGGGCAAATGACTAAAAATCTGAATACTTTGGGTTCATATCCCCTGACCCCTGCTCCTACGCCTGATGCTAGGAAATACTTATCTTATCCAGGCCTGGCTGTAATTCAAGATGCGCTGTCTTGAGCACTATCCTGCACCGTTACACGTCTAAGGCATAACGGGTGTTTTCCCGTGATGGCCAGGTTCGGGCGTTATCCATCACATATTGGTATGTCGCAGTGAACACGGAAAAATATTCTGATTCTTATGAAAAGAAATCCCAGTCGAATTCCATCCACCGATTTCGACGGCAGACAGTGCCTGCCTTTCTTCTACCTCTTTATGTAAAGCAAATTTGTGGTCCTCTACCTAGGGCGGACAGGAATGTCCAAAAATAGTATGGTTCCATAACATACCAACTCTTATATAGTGTGCTGGTGGCGCCACCACAAGGGACCTCAGAGACCGACCCTTGCACTTTTGGATACCCATATATTTGCCATAGCATGATTTTTGCACTGATATTGCTAAGATTCCTAACTCTAGGACAAAATGTTTCCCGTCGACGTCGATATTTATATGAAGCCGCTGTGCTCTTTGTTACGCCCGAAAAGTTTGGAATAGGTCATCATCTGGTACCCTTGCTGGTCGGATGAGAGTACCTAATGAAAAGTAGAAACAGCTCTCCATCGTCATTCGCCCCCTCTTGACTAAAAAATGTGTGGCGCTGCCCTTGAGCGTGGCTAATTCACAAAGAAAAGAAACAAATAATGCAATGAGATGTTATATTTGTACATTTTCAAACATAAATAAATAAGTAAATCACCCAAATAGGGAGAGCGGGGAGAGTTGTATCATGGACAAGTTGTATCAAAGCGATTTTTTCCAAAACTATCCAAGAGATAGCGCTCCCGACACGACCAGATGATGCGGCAAGCGGTCCGCCATCTTTCTTTATACTACCGTCTGCTTGGCTTGGCGCGTTTCGCGGTGAGTGCAGAAAATGCGTTTTCGGGGTGTCATTCTGTAAAATTTCGTCGTAAGGAAATGTGTGTTTTTGTCATTCAGATGATCACGATTTGGAAGGATCGCTGTGGCAGTGGTAAGGGTAGATTCTAAGGCTTCGTGCGTGAGAAGGATTTTCTCGGCTGGCCACTGGTTGTTGAGCACGAGGACGTTTTTCCAATGTGGGAGGGTGGTACATGTTGTATCAAGGCCAGGTGGGGTATGTTGTAACAGTGATACAACTCACCCCAATGTTCATGCAGCTCATTAGGGGGTGTCGCCACAGATTCGTTTTTCCAAAAACACTACATTGTCACATCTAGCCACAACGAAAAATTAGGTAAAATGTTTTTGATGCAAACAGTGCTGGTCAGGATAAGTGCAAGACGGACCACGCTGATGGAATGAAAGCAAAAGCAAAAATTAAAGTCTAACAAGTTCAGTGGCGAATCTAGGATTTCGTTAGGGGCAGGCTCTGAGGGGAGGGGCACCGAACCTGGGGGCGCGGAATCTGAGGGGCGCCAATTTACCACCCAATAGGCGGCCAGTGTCGAAGAAAAAACGCGTTTAAAAAACGTATTTGTAAATGATTATTTTCATGAAAGCTACCTTTCAGTGAAACATGTTCACGTTAACCATCAAACATATTTCGGGCCGGCAAGGTTTCGCCCAGAACGTAATGACTGGTACATTGGTAGAAGAAGCTGGACGCCCCCACTGATGCTAACTGAAGCACCATGAGCAAAGAATACAGCTAACTTCGATCTGGAAGAAAACTGGGGTGTCGTAACGACCACATCCACATATCATAGTTGCCTTGGCTAACGCTGGGTCCCTACAGAAACCCCGATTGACGCTACAATAAGCGCAATTAACAATGAATACAGTGAACTTTGTTGAACTAAAGTCATGGCGAAAGCTAAGGTGCAGTATCGACCACCTCCACATATCACAGTTGTTTTGACTAACGCTGAGTCCCTACTGAAATCTCCGATTGGCGCTAACCCTAAGCATCAGAGGCCGCGGAGCCTCTGCGGGTCTGGGCCTCTGAGCAGAGCTGCAAAAATCTCAAATCTGTCGGGCACTTCGGAAAAAACCTCCAAATCTGTCGGGAGGTTAGGATAGGACTATTAAAATTGTCTAAAACCCATTCCATTGGTAAAAGTGTCCTACTCATTTTCCACATTATTAATAGAAAATACTAAAATTAGCATAAAAACTTCTAGTTTGGCACCAATGGATATCATTATCCTTATTTTTGTGCTCTGATCCTTATATGTGTGATATCCTTATTTTTCGTGCTCTGAAGCCGCCTATGGCAAATCTAAGTGGAATGACACAAGTCTATTAATTTTCAAAACTCTAGAACTGAGACTGTTCTTCGGGTTTTCAATTATCAGACGCGCCCAGGAAATTAAGGTTATCGGCAGAAACCTATAACAAATTGAATACCGAACCACCAATTCTCATTTTCTGGAGTCACCATTGGTAAAGGAAATTTATTATTGGATGTAATTTGAGATTTGTGGACGTACAGCATACAAATAGTGTGTGTCAAAGTCAGCTCGACAGGGTCTTGAATAAGACTCAGTCTTGAATTCAGATGATTTAGGTCACAGGTGGAAATATACAATAACATGAAAAGCAGCCCCCTTTTTCAGTCCTCTGCAGCCACTATTGACAAAAATGCTGTACTAGAAAGAGAATAAGTGATATTTTGTTATTATGTTACATAGTCCAGCCCAGAATACTTAAAAAATATAGTTTGCAATGGAAGAAAGCTGACCTGGTTCCCATACCATGCGGCTACTTATGCCAGCTTCTGCAGATTTTCATTATTTCAGTTTTTGGAGGTGGGAGGGGGTAATTTGGAAGGAACCCCCAAAATTTATATATGGATTTTGCTCTGATGGCCAGACAAACAAGATTTGAGGGTACTTTTTGATATTCGAAAGTGTTTTTTAAGGATCATGGCTACTTGTAGTTGAATACAAACATGTAATATTAGCTTTCCATGACTTTTAAATGCATGTTTACATGAAAAATCCTAAATTTTGAAGCTATTGGCTATTTCAAAGTTTTTCATGCATTGCCGTGCTCATTTCCATGAGGGTACGTGGTTTAGGATCTGAAGTTAATGAGGCTAATAAATAACCTTAAGTCACTTAGATAGTAAATGTCAAATAAATATCATGTTTCCAAGGAAGTTAAGAGTAAAAGGAATGAGTAAAGGTTGCACTAGGCTGTGTTTTTGTTATATCTTTGTCCCATTGACATAGATCATAGGCATATTTAGGTAAGTGAATAAAATGAAATGGGAGAAATAGTTTGGTACTTAAAACTCAAATTAATGTGGAAAGGTGAAGAGTTTTGTTTCTTTGGCATCTACAAATCCACTGATGAAGGTAGGCAACTTTTGTGGTTAATTCTGGACAAACAGGCATTGGATTTAAAAGAAGACGGAAGGGAAAATCAAATGTTTTAGTCTTTGACCAGTCTGCTGATAAAATTCATTTTTCCAATATTAATATCATTTAAAATTATTGATCAACAGTGAGCATAATATACTGTGTGAAATAAATGTAAGCTGCCGAAATTACAACGAACACCACATCACTTACTTGTTTGTTTTCTCCCCATACTATTCTGATCTGCCCGCTGTTTGATCCATGCTTCAAAACGACCTCCTTGGCCAAAACCACTGTTCCTGAACTTGCAGGGCAGCCCAGAATGCTTGATTCGCTGATGCTCCTTAAAAAAACGCTTTTCGCCAAAATACCCACATCCCTCAAATCCACATTTAAGCTTGACATGGGACGGTGGAAGGGGCTTCAGCTTAATCGGAGCCATTTATCAGCCCTTCAACTATGGACGATGAAATCCAGGCTCAACCAGTTTACTCAAGATGTATACCAAAGTAATGCAAGATAAAATAATCAAAAACACAACCTTGCAACGTATTGCCTCCACCACACCACGGGATTCTAGGGCCTTGGCCTCCGCCATATCCACAACGCAACACACCAAACCGCAGGGCTGCTTTTCAAACCAAAGATACCTTTTACACTGGCTTTGCTGCAAGGGCGCTGTTCAAACAGCGCCGTTGCGGCAGCGTTGAGCGTACTTCCAAACGAAGGAAACGAAGGAAAAAACTGTTTTCCTGTCTAAAGGCCTTTACGGCGGCCTGTCGGGCCAAGCTGTCGCGTGCTAGGGAATACAAATCGGGCCCGACAGGCCGGTGAAGGAATTTTTCCAGCAGAGGATTTTCTGGGTGACGTTTAAAAGGCCCTCTGTGCATAAGGCCCTCTATTCAAAGGTCCCTCGATTCATAAGTCTCTCGAAAGACCCTCTGTCCATAAGGCCCTCTATTCAAAGGTCCCTCGATTCATAGGTCCCTCGATTTTCCATCGGTTCTTGCCGCACACTGGCTTGATATGGGAGAGGTGCAAATTCATGAAAAACTTGTTGAGTGAAAGAGGTGACAATTCTAATATTGAGTTTTTAGAACAAAAATATTTTCTGTTTCCTTTCAAGATTTTTTCTCACAGATTGTAAGATCTGTCGCAGGACCATATCGTGCCCTAAAATCTGTCGGGCACTTAATGACCCGAGAGCCCGACTTTTTGCAGCTCTGCCTCTGAGTTTTTGGTGGCTGCTCTGAGCTGATATTGAGTCCCCTCAGTTGATCTGGGACCGCTTTAGATAACCAGGCCCTCGCACTGAACTTGAATGTGTCGCCACTGGAGCCTTCTGAGCTTTTCGGGGTCCCTTAATTTGTGTAGGCCCCCTCAACAGATCCTGGGCCCTCTGAGTTAATTGTTAGCTATCTGAGAGCGAGTTTTCAGGTTGCCCCTGGGCTGTTCTGGGACCGTGAAAGAGTATTGCACAGGAGCTTACTGGCTTGGCCTTAGATCCTTCGCTGCTTTGGGCCCCCTAAGCTAAAAATAACCCTGTAGGTGCAATTATTGTGGCAGCCATGAGCTGGTCTAGGGCCCGTGATAGGATTTACTTAAGGGGCCTCTGGTTTGATCATAGGGCCCCTAGCTGGATTAGTCTCCCTGAGCTGGCAAGGGTCCCCCTGGGTTGGTATCGTGTTCGTTTAACTGATATATACCCCTTCAGCTTGTATGGGGCCCGTTGTGCGTGTCTGGGCCCCATGAGTTCGTCGAGACACCCAGCTAGTCTGGCCATCTTAGTTTGTATGGGCCTCCTGAGCTGCTTTGGGCCCCCTCAGCGTGTCTAGGCCCCATGAGTTAAAGGTTGGCCACCTGGGCTAGTTTTGGTCCCCTGAGCTTATTTAGGACCCGTTTAAATGGGTAGGCACCCTACGCTGCCTATACAGCTCATTAGGGATGTCGCCACAGATTCATTTTTCCAAAAAACCAGAGGTGCAGAAAGTATGCTGGCTGTCACAAACTCAATGCGATGTATGCCTCCTCTGTCACACAGAGCTGGAAATAATAGTTGTATACTTGAATACTATTTCCAATATGCTGAATGTCCTCTACCTGTCCCTTACTTTTTGCACCAGACAAGGTTCTAGCACCAAACCATTACAGCATGAAAGTAGTAAACTGAGTTTTCATTTATAGATCATGTTTTTGTTTTGGAAGGAAAATTTCCAATTATGGGCCATTTTTTCCAGTATTGGGGTCATAACTATTATTGGCAACTCTGACCGCAGTTTCCCCCAATGACATGCATTTCCCTTTTGAAGAAGTTTCCATTTTTGGAAGGAGTGTACTATGTTGTCCAGTGTCAACATAGTATTTGGATCTACCTAAAATGCGTTGGTAAAGTGGACCTTAGGTAGCATTTTTATAAACACATCAAATGCTTAAAATTTGCATCCCACTCATGATCATCACCTGCCTGGTCCTTCCTTTTTGCAGTAAGAACTCTGAGGCAACTAGCCTGCATAGATGTAAAATTGTCTATTGGCCTAATAGGTACAGAGGTATTGGAATTCACATACCAAAGAAACATCCAGTGTAGTCAAAATCCTGCTTTAACTCCATGCAGTTCAGGTCCTGTGTGTTGCTTACCACCACTGCTAGTAAGCAACACACCCCCAACCAACGTTTTTCCAAGTCTATTTCTTTCTGAGATTTGCTGTGATTTTCTGAGACAAGAAGGGGGTCTACTCGGCACCCTCCAGTGCACGTTAGTTCCAGGCCCCTCTCCAGTGTGGGTGTTAACACTTTGTGGAGGACTGCATTAGCACACATTTGCTATCTGTACAATATTGATATGATAATTTGATCATGAAAACTCACCTGAATCACTGTAGTTGCCAGCCTGTTGCTGGGCCAACTCCCCTAACTTCCTCCAGCTCCAAATATATCTAACCAATCTAGGGCACAAATAAGCTAAGGCACAAACAGACCAAGGAATGAAAACCCAAGTTTGATATGGGAAAGTGCATCAGTCTTGCAAAAGCCTACATTCATCTTAGATAAGCCATGGGCAGCAATATTTATTCTAGCTAGTTTTAGCCTGCACTTATCTCAAATATACCTAATAAATATGCCCTCAAAATAAGTGGCTTCCGGCCTGTTTAAATTTTTGGCAGGCTCTACATCACATCAACATTTCTAACTTGTCTTGTCGCTGTTGTGCAGTTTAAGTACAATTGCTGCCCAGCTATGTTTATTTTTTCACTCACTTAGTACTTTTATTAGTAGCTTTTAGGCGTACTTAATACTAAATTCGAAGAAATAGGGGCCGCTAAATCGAAGAGACCCAAACTGTAAATCTGATTTAACCTGAAAAAATGGACAAGAAGCACTTGATAAAGTATCTGCGTTATCTTTAATGCCTTAAATATGCCCACAATCGTGTATTTCTCGAAAAAATTGACTGTCACATTTCCGGTATCTAGGCGACAACTTTCTGCATACTACTAACAATCGGCACCATTGGGCTGCATGTTAAAATCTGGAAACTGTGACAGCAGTTTGCGGGTTTTCTGCAGCAGGGGTCCCTCGTTTTAGTAGAAACTGAACACAGTACCAATATTGTATCACTAATGGTACGCTGTGCAATTGAAGAACAGAGCTGCTAAGTTAAAATATTTCCTACACGCTTCATTCTCTATTTCGAAAATATGTGGTTTGATTTTGAGCCATACAGTCAGGATCGCTATTTTGTCACAATTATGCACCTCAATTTTCGTAAATGTGTCACAAACTCCGGTAGCCGAGTTGGCAAGTTTCTGCACCTCTGCAAAAACACTATATCATCACAGGTAGCCACAACGAAAAATTAGGTAAAAATATATTTGCTGCAAAAAGTGCAGGGCAGGATAAGTACAAGACAGGCCGCGCTGATGGAATGAAAGCAAAAACAAAAATTAAAGTCTAACAAGTCCCGAGAAGTTATGGCCACATCCCCACCTTCGCTTCACAAATTCGAGGGACACCCCTGCTCGCCCCCGCCTCCTACTTCCCACGTCCATGCAATTTATCCGTATCTCTGATACAACCCTTCCCGTAACTATTGTGAGAGGATTACTTAGTAAGTCTATAACTAATACGTTTAGGCTTTTCAGATTGAACAGACTTTAGCCCTGGCTTAAGTCTGCTGGTACATAGTCAAGAATTTGCCCGTTTCGACGCATTGTGTTGGCTTCCTTTTTCCAAACGGGTCACTTTTACACTTGGGCGGTTGATGTTTCGTTTGCGCTTTTTGTCGCCATGAATTTCGTACTGTATTGGCCATAGTTAGGTTCAATAAAATGCAAGTTAAGTTTATAATTAAATTCTAAATTCGTTGTAGGTTGTTCCCACGAACATGATCAGTAGCAGGCGCAGTCTCCAAAACGTGACACACTGTTACAACTTAACCCACCATGTGATACAACTCACCCAACCGGTGGGGTAAGTTGTATCAAGTGAAAAGGTCCATTCGCCGGGCAGTAGGAGACAAACCAGTAAAGATTAAGAAAAAAATATATCGGCAAAAAGGAAGCCAAAGGATGCAGCTACGAGATGGTATTGAAATCACGGGGCCATCCCAAGTAGTTACGAGATTAATGAACCTGGAGTAAAACTGATACAACCCACCCCACCCTCCCCTATATGCATTTCCCGCCATAGTTGGATATATTTTCTCGATCCGGGAGGTGGAGGGGCAGTGCAGGATCCAAGACTTTATTTGGGGGAAGGGGAGGGGGCTAGGGTCTCGAGCCTCCGCCATTGCCTTGGATCAGCCTCTGCCTAGGTATTAACTATAGGCACGCGGATTTTTCGGGGGCTTGAGCCCTCCAAAATTTCCGAACACAGGGATACGCCCCCGTGTACCCGTCAATGAGCAGGAACTAGATCGATTGGCATGTACGTCTAAGTACAAACATTATGGGAGAGCCAAAGCCCGAAAGGCTGGGGTGTTCTAAACATCCCTCCCCGCCCCCTCCCTTATCCGATATCCATCCATGATTTTCACCTCTGTAAAATCACGCATTTCCCTGCGAAGCCAAGAAGCGCTTCCGAACAGCTTCCACAGACAGTTATGCTGAGCCACAAACCACATTACCACAAGGGCGCTATGATACGCCGATAACATCACTCAGCGATGATTATACTGTGCCGCACGACGCAAAACCAGCAGGGTCCATACTGCCCCGCCGAACACAATTCACTTATGCCTGCACTGTGCCGCACGACACATCGTCGGAGTTTATACTCCACCGCAGAGCATCATTTACCCGTGGTTATACTGTGCCGCACGACACATACCGGTCGGTTTTATACTCACCACAGATCATTTACGTGTGGTTATGCTGTGCCGCACGACGCAGAACCAGCAGGGTCCATACTGCCCCGCCGAACACAATTCACTTATGCCTGCACTGTGCCGCACGACACATCGTCGGAGTTATACTCCACCCCAGAGCATCATTTACCCGTGGCTATACTGTGCCGCACGACACATACCAGTCTGGTTTTATACTCACCACAGATCATTTACGTGTGGTTATGCTGTGCCGCACGACGCAGAACCAGCAGGGTCCATACTGCCCCGCCGAACACAATTCACTTCACTGTGCCGCACGACACATCGTCGGAGTTATACTCCACCGCAGAGCATCATTTACCCGTGGTTATACTGTACCGCACAGCACATACCACCCGGGGTTTATACTACACCACAGCTCATTTACGTGTGGTTAGGCTGTGCTGCTTGTCGCATGACACCGAGAACCTAACTGGAGTTGCCCTGGAGTATACGGTCATACGTATCCTTTTAAGGCTCACAGAAGGGGGAATTAGCCTGAAAGTAGCCGTGTTCCCATACAGGTGTACAGAAGCGGAATTCGTGTGCAGTCAACGCGCTGGCTGTACACAGCGGCGAACAAGATTTGAGGATGGTACACGCACAAGCTTGTTGGAAGGATGAATTTGACGTCATGCCCGTGTTTACGACGTATGTGCTTAGAGAGTATGCAAAAGAAATACAACAAATATTCTACAAACATAGCGCACCCGTGACAATTACTTCCGTATATTGGGGGGGGCACTGTGGGGCTGTTGTTGGGGTTAGGGGGGTGTGTCGTGATGATGGTAAAGCGTGAGCCTGCGTCAAATTTCAGACGCATATTTTTTTCGTTTGTTCCCAACGAAGCTCTAGTTTATTTCTAGCTCTATATTATTTTACACGGCCTCCCTCCCTCCTGTCATTTATCTTTTCATTTTTATTGCCATTTGAAATCCACAATGCAGTTAATGAGCAGTGGCGAACGTAGCTAGCCAAGTCAAAACAATCAGAAATGAGGGTGCCTCCAGACTAACGCGATATATATCTCTCAGCCTCACAGAAATCCACTGTGGGGCCGCCCTCAGACTCAATGGACAATGGACATCCACCTCCGCGTTACAGGGATCACTTGCCGTACAGTGACTTGGGCGGCCAAGCTTTGGCAGTGCTGTCAGGCTGGTGGTGCGGCCTTGCGGTGAACACTGACGCGGGTCGTGACTAATTTTCAATTATCCCTTCATGGAGTTTGTGGTGGGGGGGCAGTAGGACTATACACAGAGCCGTACGAAAATGACCAAATTTATAAAAAAGTTGTTGGGGCGCCCTCAGACTAAAGGGAATCTTCCAACGCGTCACAGGGATCAGTAGCCAGGGAGTTTTGCGTTCGTTGTGTTCACAGAGCGTTCGGGCCTGACGTCATGGCACAGACGGGTGGAGCCAGGGGCGTCGTTACGTCTTTTTACTGGGAGGGGGGACAAACCTCGGACAAGCGATGACCGGGGAGGGGGAGGAGGGGGAACATGTTGCCTGTCTCTGAGCAGCCAATGCACCGCATGCATCAATACTAGAGTTGGGAACATTTCTCAACATACAACATGTTTTGTCTGACTCGGATAGTTGCCACCAGTTGAAACGCATCCTCCGTTGATTTTCGCTCGGTTTCTTTGAGACGGATTCAGTGGCAGATCCAGCCAGTCGGTTTTGGAGGGGCAAACCAAAGTCGAAAAGCAAAAAAGACGTCACGCAGTGAAAGAATGCACTAAAATATGACCTGCCGGAAAATTTTGGGCATTTGAAGCGAAAAGCAAAAAACAATTACATCACAGGGTGAGAAATGTAGGCTCGAAATACTTTTTTCCTATCCCAGCCTGAATATTTACACTGAACTTACCTGGTTCTGTTTGAAGTTGAGAGGTGAAGCACCAAAATCTTGCTTATGAACTAAAAACCAGTCGGGGAAAAAGGAGGCCGATCGCTTTGGGAGAGGGGCAAAAACATAGTTTTGCCCCGAGCTTTTCCGTTTGGGGGCAAAGGCATTTTTTGCCCCCTCCCCTGGATCCGCCACTGGACGGATTCTAGGCAAAAACCTGTTCCGGACTGTAGTGTTCTCTCGCCAAATGCCAAATCGCTGCCATGAGCAAAAGAAAGATGCACAGCTATATGCTGTATTGGGTTAGTCATAACACACAAGATACATAATAATGAACAGGGGCAACGGAACTATTGTAACATGTCAGAGTGAGAGCTTGGTTAGGCCAAGACTGCGAAAAGTTAACAAAAACAAATCGGCATCGACTTATGCCGCCTAAATCCCTGCTTCTGGTCATACACAATTACGTGGCGTTTTTCAGGCCCACGAACTGCCAAATGCTAACATAATACCGATATAAGAAACCTCTGAAAAACCTCCATCTAAAGAACATCCAGTATCTGCCGACACTACACGAACATCTTAAGTTTTTATCGTACTGAAGAGATACGGTTTCACAGAGTTTACAGCCCCTACATACTGTATAGGACCTAGCATTGTATGGTATACATTCTTGAACTGACCAGGATGGCGCAGAACTGATTTTCTTTTACAAGGATGGGCACATAAAACAGCATAAAGCAGTTGATATACCGTAAGCCCGGAAGAACGCCAATCCTTTGATATTCAAAACAGTACAGCCGGTTTGGGTTTCAAGTGTTCTAGATTGGCTCTACACGGGACGAATCCCGTGTTCTGGGTGAGTTTTCCTTCAATAAAGTCATGTCGCACTGCCCTTCCCACCCCCTACGGAATATCAAAACTCCGGTCCAGGGTCCACCAGAAATTTCAAATGCACCAAATATGAACAGCACCAATAGCACTGTCACATGACAAACCATCTGCCATACAACAGCGTGCTCCCCTGGTTGAGGCGCCTCGCTCCGCCACTGCCGCCGCGCCAGACAACTACTCAGATCAATTAGCTCGTATGATACGGCGGCGGGCACCCCCGGGTGTCCATGAATACCTCCTGATGAATTGAACGGCAACATTATCGCAGCCATCGGCGCGACGCGCGTCTGATGAATGGAATCATAACATGCCCGTCGACGACGGCAGCGTGTTCGGACACGCGTGTTAGACCGTCACCGACCCGCCGGCGGCGCCACATCAAAGCCGCCTCCCAGGTTTAAACACTGGGCGTGTTTCGTGTCACGCTTCACACTCGGAGACGCTGGTGGTAGAGCCGGGCTGGAGCTGCTGCTTCGAGGCGAAAATCGACCCGGAACCGCGAATAATATCATTGTCGTAAAAAAACACCTGTATCATAATGTCGCCCTAAATCATGGGAATGGTCTAACGATCCCTTTCCAAGCAGAGCGCATGAAAATAATCGTACTGATTCAGTAGACAAAATGGCAGTCGTTGACTCGCGCTGGATCCCTGAAAACCGCCATGAATCATCGCGAGGGAAGGCGCCGCTCACGTACTGTAAATAAAACTCGGCGCCGTCTTCCGGGTAAGTCAGTACGTTCATCATCCTCGGCGGTCGCTTCCGCCAGGGCCGCCGGTGCAGCGCCAGCGTTAGAATTCGACAGCCGGCACGCCTCACGGGTACGGCCGGGGGCGCTCTGTGCCCTGCGTGTCACCACTGGCCGGCAGCACGGCGTCTGACCCGGCCCGCTGACCCTGAGGGCACGCCTGCAGCCCTGCTGTCATCGGCCCAGGCCGCTGTCACTCGGCGGCTGGCGGCGACGCCCCTGGCAGAACTGCGGACCCTGGGCCCGTCACGGCAGCAGCTCCAGCTTCCAGCCGATCTCTGTACCTCTACCCTCGCTGGTCTGGTCCTGTGCTGATTTGAAGGGGAGACACGTAAATGTGTCGAGTTATTAGTGCTGATATTTCATCTGAGAGTATTTCCATCAATGCTCGGATACCGTTAGGATGCTGTCGACAACTTCAGTATCCATATCCAGCCATATTCTATAAAGATATCAAATCAATCAACTTATGATGACGTGACTCAAGACGCAAAATCTTGTCACCATTCATAGAGGGATATGAAATTGCCAATCCGCGACAACTTAACCACTCGATCAGCAGCTCTCTGCATTGCCACCAGGTGTGACTGTCCGGCATCTTCCGTCTAACCATCAGCCGACCAGCCAGTGACCGGGGCCGGTGTCTAACGAGTGTCCGGCCTCTCCCGTCGTCATCAGGCGTCTCCCGGCGTCATCATCCAACTGACCAGTGACCGGGGCCGGTGTCTAACGAGTGTCTGGCCTCTCCCGTCGTCATCAGGCGTCTCCCGGCGTCATCATCCGACTGAGCAGTGACCAGAGCCGGTATCCAGTGGATGTCCGTGACCGTCCCGGCGGGGAACGTGCCTGAGCGGCGGCTGCCTGTTCCATGAACGCAGCCAGCGTAACCGGGAAAACGACTCAGGGCGGCCTTGCGAACCGCTGCAGAGGGGGCCGTCACCCGACCCCGTCCGCGATCCAGTGGCAGGGTGGTCGCATTCTGCTTAGGATGCCGTCAACATGTTTACGGTTGGTGTTATTTTCGCTTCTCAGACAGCTGGAATGCCACTCACACATCCTTTGCAATAGGACGGAATCAGTCCCACGGGCTGGTTGAAACATACCCGTAGTAATAGGAGTGGTAAGGCTCTAGGCTCCACCCCTAATATTTACTGTTTTACAATTGATTCTGCGATGTAACATCATAGAATAAGCCAAAAATTGATACGAGCTTCATCCTTCAGGACAGACCTAGACCTCAGGTGCGAGACATTAAATCAATTTGTTCGGCTTTGTAAAATAACAATAAATATATTTCCTCATTAGTCAATGATAGCCTATAGATTCACTGGTGGATCCTAGGGGTGGTAGTCCTGAAACTCCTGATTTTGTTCAATTTTCTTCAAAATACTACATTTGTCAAGATTTGGGCTCCGGTGCTCCCACCCCCCCCCAAAAAAAACAGTGCAGATCCATCACTGTATAGATTACGTTATTTTGAGACGCCCGAGGTTTGCAGGAACAAGGATCAGCATGACGGCTGCTCACTTCTTTCGATTCCGGTCTTCTCTCCTGGCGAGAGTGAACGACAGAGCACCCCTGACCACGGTACCAGCTCTTGTCTCGCCCCTAACAAATGAGTCGTTTCACCTCCCCAGCCAAATGAGACGCCATGGTCAACGAAAGACGAAGAGCCGCGTGGTATCACATGCAAACCAGGAGTATAATTTCCAACTTAATGCACAACTGATACCCCCATGACGTCACAAACCGGAGCTTAAGCGACAAAATATGAACAAGATACAACATTGATATGCAAAGATGGAATGTAAGTAAGCACTTAACAATCCTAATCCCACCATATCGGGCGCTAATCGTGGGCACGGCTGAAACATCACCCCACGCACCCCAGCGATGCGTGACCACACAGCTGCGGCGTTTCAGTAACACCAAACTCATTGCATTTAAGCCACAGCGGCAGCCAGTGACAGATATATCAGCGTGGCGGCGATGCCTTCAATCTGTGCTGAAGGGCTGAGTCGATCACCGGTCCAGGCCCTACAGACAAAGCAGCTGACTCCAGCGCGCAGGCATGTGCTGAGTTTCGCTCCGACCCGACCGCGTCCGTCCGTGCCCCGTTGTTGGGATCGTCACATTCCGTTCGTGACCTTGCAATCTGGCGGCGTGTCCGGACCCGGCGGGCGGAACCCAGCGACCCCACCGGCCCCAGCGGAAACACGTGACCGGGGAGCGGTCACACGCAGCAGTCCCACTGGCAACCCAACCAGCGCCCGCCTCAGCTCTGTCAACTGTCAGTGGTAGTTCGTTTAACGTTCTGTGCGGGTCACCTGTTTCTGATTTTTCCGTTTTATTTGATTGAAGAGCTTATTGTTTAACACAGCCTATGACCAGTTTATAAATCATCCATATACCGTTAAAGTTATCCGTTTGCTAATCTAAACACGATTGAATTACTTGCGTGGAAGTCATTCATTGACTTCCCTTAAAATTCATGGAATGTCATGTATCATTTCCCACAAAGCAAGTCGTTGCACAGAGGTCAGTCGCTGAGTCACAAGGCTTCAAGCGTTGCAGATTGAGTCGCATGCAACCAAAGCACCATTGCGTTATTAATGACACACCGAGTGCTCTGCATCATCGACACCTCACTGCTATTCAGACGACGCTCTGCAGAGCGATCGTGCTGAAATCACCGCCCTGGCCACAAGGTCGGCACTGTCGCAGACGGCAGAGGTCACTGCGAGAGGGCGGCCAGGCCAGGCAGAATCAATGGCACGCGGTCGCACCCGTGACCTTCAGAGGTCAGCGCCGGTATTTTCTTCGGAGATGATGCTGCACCGCCCTGCAGCTCCATATCGCACCGATGTATCGGCGCTGTCCGCGAGGATTCCGACAGATCATCCCTTATGTGGACGGCTTCGCCGACGCCGTTGTGAATTTCAATTGTATTGCCCAACATCGCGTTTTGCAACAACACGTATCGCCCATATTAGGCTGCTCTTTCTCGTGCGCCCGTCGTGAATCACACATCGAAGCTGTGCCATTTTGTTCGGGACTCACAACACTGTGGCACTGTCCCGGTCAGTAATGGATCTCATATGCTATTTATGGACACCACCTCGCCAAAAAGGCAACACACAATCAAACAACAAGACCAGGGATTGGAGATACTCGATCAAGTGTCGAATCTCATCAAGACTCGTGTAGCATTGTAGTATGCAACATTGTACTGCTGGAAGCAGCACCTAAACGACTTATAAGCAAGCTCATTTGTAATGGCATTGCACACTGCACCGCAGTGCAGAGAAGCCGGGAACTAACGCACATGCAAGGAGGGAGGGGATGTTAGACCTAGACCTTGGACACCTTCCGGAGAGCGCAGGAACCAAAAGCGTTTGGAAACCCCCACCTGGGGCCTTTTGATGACGATGAGCGACTGCTGACGTCATATGTCGTCACTACTTGTCATCCTATTGGGAAGGTATTATGGGGATCGGAAAGACTTAGAATTCTCGCTCGGGATTTGATCCGGGGTCAGCAGCGTGGAACTCGGACAGGCTTTCGCGACACCATCTTGGTTCCTTTGATAGTTATTGATCTGCATTGTAGTCAAGTTTCAAGCTTCAGGAAAGCGGTGGAGTGAAACTAGAGATAAGCAAATAATCTTTTTAGGCTGTCTTCTCAATATGCATTGCATCTATTCAAATAATCTAAGAGCTTCACTTTCCATTCACAGACAAATTCTGATAAATAAATTCCATGAAGATTCCGTAAGCCTGGTGTTACATTCCACCATACTGCTGTCACCTTCCATTCATCCGCCGCCACCTCGGTCTTGTACCTTTTGTCGTCTTATTAATCCCTCTAACGTAACCAAAACAATTCAGTTTATTAGACTATCCATCAATGAAAACTACTGATCTTGGCTAACCCTAAAACTTCTGCGATGTACCCTTACATGACCTAGATAACCACAGTACACGTGCATCGATGAGAGGTCCATCATCTTGAAAACTTATCACGACTATTTCTTACCTCCCCTAAAAACCTGCAGTATTTAGCCTAAGAGGACACACCTGATGACCTCCCCGTGCCACGGACACCGTCCTGGTCCATGTCGATGGCGGTTTGGGGTTTAGGTTGGGGTTGGAGTTGGCAAGCGCCAATGCACAGGCTGCAGACACGCTGCAATCACTCGTCGTAATGGCGCACATTTGTAGCCGTCACGCAATTACATCAGCGCACAGAGGCACGGAAATGGCGTTGACTCGCGGCTCACCAATTTAGACTGAGAGCTGGTACAGCAGCTCGCGGTAGTGAGCAACACATAGGCGCAGGCTTGTTGCCGAGCGGAACGACTAGGCAGTAGCCCGTTGATTGTAAGCAGGATTGCGCCAAATACTTCTCAATGAAAGTTTTTTAGGGGTGGATCCGCAATCTTTATAAATGACGGTTGTTATCGGAGCGGGAGGGGCACACTTTTAAGGGTCGATGAGGGGAGCGTACTTCAAATGGAGAGCGAAATTGTTTTCAGAATCGATTATATCTTATGGGCAGTGGCGTAGCCAGTCATTCTAAAAAACGGGCATGCCATCTCCGGTGATGCCGTCTAAGGAAAAACCTAATCAAAATTCCCCCTATGCGGTGGAAACGGTAGCGAGATTAAGCTGGTACAAGAAGATTCTCCATACATAATTTCCATTACATGACGGCCTCGGTTCTCTCGCTTGAAATGGAACTTGTTGCACTCTTTACGGTAGGAATCAGCCTACATTTCCAAGACTATTGGATCAAGGCGATGTGCCCTTTTTAGCTAGGGAACGTAAAATCGTTCCTCAAAGTTATTCCTCCAGAGCCCTGGAGGGTACACTACCTATTCAAACAAGTTGAGATATTTTCTTCTCGCTCAGCCTGTAAAGTGTTGATACGCCTCTGGAAGAAGCTTTTCATCTGGCATGCCCTGCGGAGAACAGTTGGTCCTACTGGCTCAGAAGCTTCTCGGTTAACGAGGGTCCTGATAGTCAGAGAGGGCCCTGCGGGCTAAAGACGTCACCTGCTTGCCACAATGGCCTTCTCTCTTAAAAATAGCCTAGCGGGTCAGATAGGGCCCTGCTGGCCATAGTGGCTTTATCGGTTAAGTCGGCCCAGCTGACCAGAGAGGGCCCTACTGTCGGCAGAGAGGCCTGGGGGCTCCATTGTTTCAAAGGGCCTCCTTTTTACAGATGGTTCTGATGGTTGAAAAGGCCCTACTTGTCGCAGAATGGATTTCTTGAGAAAGCTCAGAGGTCCCTGTCTAATATGAGGTCCACAGTTGGCCACAGAGCATAGTGCACTCGGCCCATGTTCTCACGGGGAAAGCCGTCCCAGCAGCCCCCCCCTGACTTGGTCACAGTCTCCACCACGGCTAGTCCGGAGTTGGGCGCAGGCTCCCTGTGGAGCTGTCACCAGCTGGCACCAACGCCTCAGGCATCACAGGTCCTTTGCACCTGCTAAGACAATTCCGTAAATAACGGGAACTCACGCGCAGGTGTGGGGATTTGTGGCGCCTGTCCAGGATTGTGACACCGTCCTAGACTGGTCTTAGCTGGAAAGGCGACTGGGTGGTCGCTGCGATGGCGGCAGTGATACGAGATGGAAGCCCGGTTTGGGCCGCCGTGGCGTATTGTACGACGACTGTTTACTCTCGCGAGGTGGCTATCTTTTGGTCATGAGACAGCCCACTTCTTGGGAGGAGATAACCTAGGCTAGTGACGGTCTACTGCGTGGACCACCACGTCCGGAGATATGTAGATGATAAAACTGCTTTATTTTCAAAATTGCAGAACTGGTGAGGTCACAGATGAGGTCCAAAACAAATATTTCCTTAGCAAACCGTTGTATACGATTGGTTACGAAAAACCTCCTGCCACAGTGCAGCCAAGTGCTATCATTCACGTGATAAAACCACTCACCAGCATCACTTGCCCGGATAGATTTAACTGTTATGACGTCCAGCAGCGCTCCAGAGCAGCCCAACGAGATAGCTAATCGGATTGGACGGGCCGGCTGGAACGCCGTGGTTATTTAGTAGCGGCGGCCAGCAGCGGAGATGTACATCAGCCCGCCGGAAGAGGCACGCCGGCGTCACGGCGCAGGCGTCGCCTCCGCAGGAGGCACATGCATCGCGCTGCTGTCCTTTGTGCCGTGTCGGAAACAGGATCAGGCTGGCGTGCGTCGGACAGCAGTAGCTTCAGCTGCGTGACAACAAAGGCCGGACGGACACGCGGTGCCTGTTTTAGCGTCCATCACGGCACGGGCAGGGCTCTGCTGGCGGGGGTGGGGCGGCACCTGTCGCCTGCGCCGACGGCCGCCGAGGATCCTACACACGATGGCGAGTTATGGACTGCGAGATGACGGTGACGCATGGGTTCGCGCGCGGCAGTGAAGATGTGAAGATAGCGGACGGCCGGATCCAGATATTGCAGTCAGAAACGGTGTCGAGATGGTTGAAGGACATGAGCTGGTGAATTAGAAAGGATATAGATATCGAAATAACCACAGAACACGGGTTTGTTGGTTCTATCTGCCAACGCCTCTACAAATTATCAAGAGCTTAATTGAGACACTGCTATCACTCAAACGTATTGACGTATTGACAGCATCCGTGACTCGAGCCATTTGTTGCATATGTTCCCATTTATGGGTGGTGATTGTCTGAGTTAGGCTATTTGATCATACACATAAGCATTGGGTGAAAAGAAACATATCATCTACAATGGCAAATATGTCAAACTTACAATCTCAAGAATGATTCAAAAGCTTCTCGCGAGAGATTTGAGACCTCTCCAGAGAATATTTTAAAGCGAGTGATTGAGGTTCGTTTCACCAGGGTTGCCATATCATACCACTTAAATGATACTACTTATACTTATGCCATACTATTTCACTTCTTGTTCTTCTTGATGTTTTATGGAAAACAAGCATTTAAAATCGATATGAAAATATTCACAATTCGTTATTACTATGGCATATGTCCCCTCATTGTGTTACCTTCCAAAGTTTCTCTGTCTACAATTCTTGAACGTAGAAAAATATTAAAAACATGTTTGCTTTCCCATTAGCAAGCTTTAATCCTAAAACTAGTCTTCGTGAAAGAACACTTTTCTTCACGGAAGAGTTCCCGCTTAAAATATCCTAGCCATATAGGAACAATATCGCTGCTAAGAATGATAAAAAATGACCCTAATAAAGATATGCACTTCTAAAAGAGGGTTGAGTCCTGTTTACTGGCAATATTCTCACGCTAGCAGAAGTCGACCAGGGCTGCACATTGCCGGGGTTGATCTTATTTAGGGGGGCAGGTCATTTTTAACATGTTAACTGGGGGGCCATTTGCCCCCAATTGGCCGAAATGCCCCCCCAGTGCCCGGAAATTGGCCCCCCCAGTGAAACAGACAGATGACTTAAAATTGACCAAATGCAGCCTCGCCCAACGAAAATAAGATAGAACACCGCCCGATAATTATAACTTTGTTCTATTTCTGGTCCCAAATTGGCAATCCACAAAAATTGTGTTAAACAATTTCCACCCGTGGCTGTCTACTCCATCGTGCGAAGACGAAACAAAGCGCGTAGTTACGGGAAATCTCGGCAAAGCAGCCTCAGCATCAACTAATCACAACGCTGGAGAAGAACGCTGGCCTACAACCAATCAAACATCCTGTTCTATCCGACCGGAAGCCCACATCCCAGCCAGTACCATGACATTGCATGATGCTCTCATTTCACACGCAGTCAGCTGTCGGCGCTAAGAGCTTGTTCGTGGATTAGACGGGACACGGTGTAGTCAAAGTGTGTAAGACTGGTTGCTGGTGTGGCGGTATAAAGTGCTTAGCCTTTTTATTTATCATTGTGGTGGTAGCATACATAAGCGTCGCCACCGGCAAAAAAGTGAGGGGGCTAGCCAAACTTCAACCTGATGCTGACAGCAAACTTTCCACGCTAGTACCAAAAAGTTTTCGAATTTGGGCTCCTCGTTGCCTACCGCAGCGGCTGGGTAACCAAATTTCCGGTTTACTCCCATTTTGACTGAGATCAGGAAATGGTTGGTCAAAAAGTTGGGGGGGGGTTGATGATCCCAAAAAATGTTCTGGTTATGTGGATAAAATCATTCGATGGCCACGCGGGGTTGGAAGGGCACTCCTGGCTTCCTATTAGATGGGCAGTGTGCTAAAAATATTGCGTCAAGTCAATATCAAACTGTCAACAATAAGTTTTAAACAGTGATACAGGACGACTTTTCTGTGGTTTCATGACTGCCACTAGGGGTCGTTTTAGCCTCAAATCTGGCTTTTGTGGTGTTTATTTGGCTATTTTAGTGGAAATAAAAAGTTGCCGCTCTTTGGCCCTTCTATTTTATTTATATTTATTTATCCAATCATCCACGGACACCCCATTTAAGGAAAAGCAGCCAAAAAAAACAAACAAAACACCAAAAACAGAACAGCACTTCGGTCATCCACAGCTAAACCACTACAAACAGACAAAAAACACTTGCGATACGAGTTCAGGGTGTCGTAAAACAGGTCAGTCCGGGCGTTGTTGAATAAACATACCACCCGGGAAGTCTCACAAACAGTCCTTCCTTAATGTGTTCACCCGTCATATGGAACGTTAAAGTGTCCGACGTCTAAAAGCCCGCGCTGGGCACGGTAAAAATAAAAAACGGTGAGTTTATCCCACCATAAAATACTGCGAAGAACAGAGATCGTGTCGTGTCCTTCGCGCTCGAAGAACGAGGTAAGTGCCGACAAATCGCGAGAAGGATGGATTGTGTCTGGATGTAGAGTTGATCCACAGTAAAAATTGTGTTGCATCCGCTCAATACGATTGGCCCGCAGCGCCCCTCCCAAATGGTGCTGCAGTATTCCAGCACAGATCGAACACATTGTAGGATACAAACACTGATTTACGTTGAAATACTTCTACTCTTAATAATTGAAATATCTTATCAGTACACCGAGGGCCCTATTGGCTCGCATGATAATGCCGCGACGTAGGTCCGAAAGTGAGTTTCTGTCCAAAACAACTCCCAAATCCAATAGTTTCTACTTGCTCCAAACTTGTACTTCCGATGAAATAGGTTGATTTTAGAGGCCTGGTTTTTAGCGTCATGGTAAAGGTTTTGCACTTGGCCGGATTCAAATTTAGTTTCCAGGAGTTCGACCACTCGCACAGCCTTGCAAGTCAGCCGAGGAGAGGCATCAGCTGCGCGGTGACCTTCGAATAACTTCACGTCGTCGGCAAACATCAGGCAAGAGGGGTCAGTTATCAGGAGATCGTTGATGAAGAGCGAAAAAGCGCGGAGATAACAGCCCTCCTTCAGGGTGCCAGGCAACCCGACACCAGTCGAGCACTTGCCGTCAGAATCACCGCTGATGTCTGTTTTGTAAGTAAGAAAAAACCAATTGAGAGCTGAGCCAAAACGTTGAAGGAGTTTTCAGTTGTATATCAGGGTGAGTGGTTCACACTTTGAAAGGCCGCGTGTAATCGGTATATATGCAGTCTGTTTGAAAGCCTTCCGAAATAGAGTCCCAGGCGTGCTAGCATGGTTGCCAGGTTTGTAGCGCATGATCGTTTGGGCACGAAACCATGTTGTGATAAAGATAAAACTGGGCTAACATCTGAAATAAACACGAGTACGTCACTTTTCTAAAACTTTCCCAAACAGTGGAATGAGGGACACCGATCGGTAGTTTTCGGGTCTTTGGAGTTTCCCTTTTAAAAATGGGCACAACGTTCGCCTCCTTCCACCGCTTGGGAAATGTTCCCTGCGTCAATGACATCATACAAATCTTAAACATTGGTGACAAGTTCGTTGCAACATTCGTGAATAATGCGAGCGCTGATTCCATCGGGTCCGCATGCTTTGTTCACAGGAATACTTTCTAATATTGTTTTCACGATTTCCGGATTGCACTCTATGGCGGACAGCACCGGTATGTTATATGCCGGACCCTGAGGAAGAACGTCACTTCGGGCTCAGTAAACTTTCGGCAAAAGCACGGTTCAGCAGATTGGCTTTTGCTGTATCATCGGCTATATCGGTCTGGCCGTCACGCAGGACGGGTGTCCCCTTCTTTCCCCCTTTCAGGCTTTAAGAAACGACCAAAAGCGTTTGGGATTCGCACCGAAATCATACGTAAGTCCTAGTAAATAATCACTATATTTTTACCGGACAGTTCTTTGAAAAGGCGACGCTTGTCACGAAAGTCAGTAACAATTGCCTCGTTGTCATTCTCGGCACGATGGCGTTTCATTCTTCTGAAAGCAGCCTCCTTCTCTGCCAAACAATGCCTTAAGTTACGATCAAACCACGGTGGATACTGCCGTTTTATATGCACTGTCGGAATATGGTCGGCAATGGCGGCTTCAAAAAGGCTGTAGAACATTTCCACCGCATCGTCGACCGGCATGTTGTCCAAAACTGACCACGGCAGAAGATCTAGTGTTCTCCCCAGTCCACCGAAGTCAGCATGTTTGTAATTAAAAGCTTCAGTTCTGGTCACGAGAGGAACAGAAGTCTTCACTTCATGAACAGAGCACACGATCTCTGAATGATCTGAGTCAAACACCCCTTCTCTCACTGTGGTCTCTATGAGCGGGGTGTCGAGAGTACCAGGTCTAGGGTGTTGTCGCCACGGGTCGGCTGAGTCACGTGCTGGTGAAGGCCAGTCAGCGCACAGCTGTCCAGGAAGCTGGATATACGGCGACTCGGTCTCGTCACCGCTGCTGTTGCCCCAGCAGAAGCCTCCGACAAGGACCATCTGATGCCTGGAAGATTGAAGTCACCAACAGCTATGAGATGGTGCTGTGGATATTGATGAACATCTTGCAGGACACTCATTGTTCTTTCCAGAACTCCCCCGTCCGGTTCCGGCTTACAATAGCACACAGCAACTATCAGTCCAGGTGATGTTTTTATTTTGAAAATTAGCGTTTCAGAGCCATCGTCCTCTTCGTCGAGCCTAGTAGGGTGCAGGTGAGCTCGGATGGCGCATGCACTCCTCCTCCGTGGCTTTGTCTGTCCTTACGGAGCCACACGTGGTTTGCAGTCCAGCTTGCAGTTCGGAGTCCGCCACGTCAGCGTTCAGCCACGTTTCCGTCAGAGCAATTATATCATAAGCCCCAGTTCTGGTCCATGTGAACGAAGTGTGAAGCTTATTACGAAGGCTTCTGACATTTTGTGACGTGATGGTAATTGATCGGTTGCGGGCTGGTTGTGTCTGACGCGTGCTGGGTCCGTTAACTGTGGGCCCAGGGTTCAGCTGTACGTCTCCCGATATCGCTATGCGGCTTTGGTTCCACCTCGAACAGAAAGTGTGTCGTGCTGAAGTTTGCCATGCGATATTTGGGGGCTCTTCCTCCCGGTGTGCTGACAGTCGGCGTAGGTGGAATTTTTTTTTATAACTCGGTTTGACCTTTTCCGCTGAAAAAACAACTGGGAGCCCTGGGGCAGCATCTATAATCTCTAGACTTGGAACAACTAAAGAATTGAGAAACATTTTTTTAACACTAACGCGCCTAAGTTTTATTGAACCTCCTCAAAATGGAGTTTTGACCCTTTGAAGACACTATAATGGCCAGCAAAAGAAATGCCCCCACTGACTTTTCCTTAAAAAATGTCCCTGGGGGGGGCAAGCTGGAAGATTGCCCCCTACAACACGCATAGCTTGTATTTTCTGCCGGGCTCAATTTACACTTTCAGAACACCCAAATGCAGTGTTGCTTTAAACCCTACCTTTATTACGACTTTACGTGCGCTTGGCGCGCGTGACAGACAAAGCAGAAGCACATCCAGCACCGTGATTAGTGGGGTTTGAAGACAACACTCGATTTAGTGTTCTAAAAAGGAAGTTAAGTCCAGGAAAAAGCAACAGCTATTCGTAATTTAGCCCAATCTTACAGCTTGCTCCCAAAAACGTATGCCCTGGCGCTATTTATGTAAGCTTCCCCTCGGCTGGCCGATACCAGTGCTCGTGTAAGCGCGACTTTAGATGCATTTTGATACTTATAATTTAATCCTAGCCTTGCACGCAAGCTTGAGCCCAATGCTCCATGGAGCAGCCCGAGCTATGTTCATGGTGTCATTTAACTCGCGAGCCCATGTGAGTTTAAACGTGCTCTTCTTTCAAACCGATATTGGGCTAGAAAAATGTTTTTTTCTTCATCCGCCGGGGTATAATGAGATCTATAAGAGAACACTATCTCATTCTAAATTTTTCAAGCACACCATTCAAGTGCCCACAGAAGGGGGCACTTTAAGGGACCCCTCCCCTTCCCTGTTTGAGTTTTCGTCGATCCAGGCAGCATTAAAAGACAAACCCCCTCCAGCATTGTGCCAAAGGATGGCCCTAAGTCAACTTTAAAACTACTAAGTTCGTAAAAAAACAAACAAGCAAAAAATATGGTTGTAAAGACAGTTTTTCCACAAACCAAAGAGCACACAGCACATGGTTGCCGAGTGAGACCTGAGCCCACAGCACCCAGCGGACCTCGCCCTTTTCGGCTCTGCCTATGTCGCCGCCGGCGACGGGGCATGGGCTAGACACCGCGACATGAGCAGGACCAACAATGGGACCGCACTGCACGCTCTTGGTCACGCGTCGCCGTCGCTGCAGCGTTTCATTTGGCGCGCCGCGAGCCCGTACATGGCGCGGCGTCACTGGCGCGCCGGCGCGCCGCAGTCGCGCCATTGTCTGTGACCCGGGCGCGACTGTTCGCGTGGCGCGGCCCTATCACACGTACTATCCATTACAGGGGTATATACCCAGCGGAGATTTATCGCACCTGCTGTCATAAATTGTCGCGACATGGTAGTGTTCGAGCAAACGCCACAATGCAGCAGCAGTCGCAGTTGGTGAGTTTTGACAGTGAAGGTGTGTCACCGCCGCGCGAGCTTGTGTGACACAAGGTGACACAAAATACACACTGGCCACTGCTTCAAATTTGGAACAGAAGGAGCGGTATCCGAGCCTTGTTAGCAGTATATCACATGACAAAAAGGGTCAAAGTCGCTTTTCCTGGACAACATGCTCACGTTTCTATGTAGTCTTGCATCAATAATTGCTTGCGATTAGCTAGATTCAACTTTGTTGCAACAGTTTGGGATCTTAAAGGTAAGAGCCCTCCAAAAAACACTTCCTCTCTTCCTACCACGCGGAAACTTTGCAGGCATGCGAATTATTTGAAAGAGTTCTCAATATTTTTGGAACCAGACATGAACATAACGAGGAGTCCATCTTTACAAACCACGTTAGCCGCACATATTTTGCACGCCATTTGATACAATCAAAGGCAGGTTTTTAGAATGTATACCTGCCTGGTAGGAGGAGGCGAGGGAGAGCCCTAAAAGTCAGATAAGTATCCCTAAACATGGAAAACATTCCCTAAAGTTTATATCCCACATCTTAGTCCGGATTTTTGGAATGACTCAGAAACGGCGACGTACATACATACTAAGTACAACTTTAACCAGGGATTCCCTCCCGAACTTTGTTGATCCCAAAGCTTATGCTTGGGAGCTGCCACCTCTTACTGTGAAACATGAAAGCCCAGGATTCAGAGCATATAATTGAGCATGGGAAGTAGAAGAAGTGTATTGGCGAATGAGTTATCCAAACAATCTGGGGTTTCGTTTTCTAGAATGGGGCGTCCTAGTAAGAAGCAGCTTGATTGCGCCTTCGTTATTAATGAACAGAAATATATTTCTATGATAATTGCGAACGGAGCATTGATCATTGGTGAAAGATTCCTGGCAGGCATGAGCTGCTTGATTTGAAGGATCAGTTTTCTTCAATGTAAGATGAAAAATAATATAGGTCAACACTGTATATAACAAACTCAATAGGTCAACAGTGTATATCAACTTGAATAATTCATTTAGTCTCACGGCACGTGTCCCTTGAGACAATACAAGCAACACGTTTCTGACAAGCCAACTAATCGCACCGTTCAGAAACGTCCATTTGTGGCGATCAAGACCAATGAAAGCGAGGGGTTGCAATGTGCAATACGATCGGTCAACTGCCGGTCGCGGCAGCCGTGACAGTCAACAAGCCTGGCGCCAGGTGAATTTAGGTGCAAGTCTTTAGCAATGCACAGGAGAAAAAAACACGATCGGAGGTGCTGTTTTTAGATATTCGAGTGATCTGGAGGCATGATGAATAGTCGTCAATCCATCATCAATCATTTTGTCGAATGATAACAACGAGAGGGAACACCCTGACAAGTTTGCGGGCGGAATCCACTTATCTGTTTGGCTTTTTATATTGGTCAATAATAATTGTTCCGATCATTTCCTTTGCTCAGGGTGGAAGCCAGAAGCAGGATGAAACCATTAATGGCGTAAATTTTCCCTAGTATATTGGGGCAAAACTGCTAAAACCGGTCTTTTATCGTTAAACTCATCGGTATGGGTTACCCGAGTGGTAATGATGCTGAACAAATAAATAAAACATACTCTATTGTCAAGAAACGCAATTGCACTCTAAGTTCACCATAGTTCGTCATATTCCATAACGCCATAGTTCCATAACAGGACAATGCAACCGGCTGCACAAGGAACGTCAAAATCATCGAAATAACCGTTTGCTCTAACACGTGCGGATTCCCTCGCCGGCTGGTCGCTCCACCCTCGCCTCCACTACACCCAGACCACAGTGGAGAGTGATGTAGTGGCGCCCCCGTCTGTCTAAGTCGAGACATGGGTGGTTCTCCTCTTCACAGCCGCACAAGCTGCCCAGGGGGACAGGGGCCAGCTGGGCCGGCCACGGAGGTCGCGCTTCACCCGTGCGCGAGGAGCCGGCGCCCTGGGACTGGGCAGGGGATGTTCCGTCATCTAAGGAAGTGGGTGTCTGGATGAGAGGAGTGAGAAACCAAGTCAGCGTAAAATTTAGTAATATATTAATGGGAGACGTGAGGGATGGGTGACATAGTGGATAACATCCTTGTCTTCTGAGCTACCGGTCCCGGATTCAAGTCCCAGCGGAGCCTCTGAATAAGTTGATCTGATCCCCAAAATCCCTCCCAAGAGGGTGAGAGTTGGCGACGCCGTATGACCTTGGCAGTTGGTGCCAGGGGCGTAGCCAGAATTTCGCTCAGGGGGGGCGGGGGCGGCGCCCCAAAAAAGGGTCCCTGCGACAGCGCCAAAAGGGCCCTGATGGGTAAAAAGTGCCCTGCTCTGTTACAGAATCGTGTCCGCAGGAGGGAACTTCGGGCCCTCAGGGGGAGGGGCGGCTGTCCCTGCCGCCCCCTGGCTACGCCCCTGGTTGGTGCATTGTTAAACCCCAACAATTATCATTAATGGGAGACGTGCTAGCGTATCGGAGTAATTTGAACAATGATGACATGATGAACAAGATGGCAAAAGTAATTATTTTCTGTCACAATATATTCGAGTTTTGTTAAATGTGCTTGACTAAATAAAGTGACGGATTTTTTTAATAAACATTAAATGGTCACTAGTCGTGGCCATTTACTGCTTACGAAATTGCCGATTCGATTTGGCTAAGCATATCCAACAAATATCCGAATACATTCTGGAAGGTAGTGATCGCTTTTACCATGTTGTTCATTCATCGGAGGTGGATAGAATCCTAAGTGTGCTGTGACAGAAAACATTCTGTGGAATGTCAATTGTAATTTGGGGATTTGGCCCACTTTGAGACTTCGGGTCGCCTTGACCATGGTCAGCAAGCAAGCGGAAATAAGTGCGGCACAATCACTCGAGTCTCAAACTAATGGATGTGACTGCCATTTGTGAATGGGTCCCCCTGACGTTGCAGCAGCTCAGATGAATGGCTTGATAACAGATCTCAAAGATTCCTGCCGTGGCTGCGCAAAGTAGGCCTTAAAAGCCTCTGGTCACGTTTCTCCTGAAGAGCTTCGTGACCCCGCATTGAGCGCCGTTGTTAGACTTGCCTGGAAACCAGTCCTCCCAGTCAGAGCATGGAGTACGGATACATTTTTACTATCGATTTGTAGCTATGTCCGGGAAAGCCCAGCGCAGTTGTCAACAACAGGCCATCGATATTGGTCTGCATTGCAACAAAAATATTGCAGAAAATATGCAGTTGCAAAAGTTGTGAAATATGCCAATACATCTAAAGGCTTATCCTTCGACACCACAATGCCGCATATTTGTACCCATTGACGGATACAAGGAGGGCTGGGGGGCTCAAGCCCACCCAGCCCCCAAAATATCAGAGTACCTATAGTTAATGCATAGCCGGAGGCTGTTCCAAGGCAATGATGGGCTGAGGCTCGATCGAGCCCCCAAACTTCCCCCTTCACACGAAATAGAGTCTTGGATCTGCCACTGTTTGTATCCCATCATCTTTTGATATGATAGGGTTATTCGTTTGGAAACTTGTTTTCGTTTGGACATATTTGTCACACTTTGAGGGAGACACTGTTCTCGGCGGATGTGTTCTATCAAAAAGAAGCAAAAGCTTGCAATAAGAGCTACGCGACAATTGTAGTACTCATAGCGCAAGTTGGATCTGATATTCTTCCCAACACTTCACCAGAACTGGTCATTGGTTGAGGGCAGCCTGAGGTTCTAAAAGGTGCTAAAAAACATAGAATGACACCAAGAACAATATAAAATCGTCATGTGGTTCTGACCTGAGAAAGCGCACAAAAGAACATGAGCTCAACGCCTTAACCTATTTCATTTAGTTCAAATCTTATGTGCATTTGCAATATCCATTTTACACGCATGAACACGTGCGTTTCGGAGGAGAGCTGACCCCAAGAGCAATGCCTCCGGTCACCGGCGACACCACCAGAGCCACACTGGAAGGTCCCGAGACGCGACCTTGGCTCAGAGCTGACGGCAGCGTTACACTGTCCTGCTGGGCGGCTGATCAAACCTGCTGGCGCTGACTTAATGCCCCCGCTCACTGCCGAATTCGGCGGCGGGCACCGGCGCATCCGTCAGCCATGGTCACGCATTTGTCTGTGCGCAGCCGTCCTGCCGCTAGAACCGATCTGTGGTCCCAGCTGAGACCAGGGTCACGACCTCCGACGACTGCCGAGGCTCCTGAGTAAGGGTCCCCGCCAGCTCAGTGGCCGATGTCGCCTCCCTCTGGCAGCGCGTGGGCTGAGGTGTGACACTGATAGCACTGCCACTGTTTGTGGGGTGCTGGCCCCGTCGGCAGATCGTTTTACAGTCATGATTCATGCATGAGCAATGTTCATTGAACATTTGCTCAGAGATTTACATTACCCGTTAGCTACTAGTGGGCAGGTATCCCACGAAGAACACCGACCATTCCTCACTTTATGCCTAAATATAGTCATTGCTTCAACCCTCTATCTGATCCTCATTACCTTCCAGGCTTACAAATTGGCACCGTTGAATATTTCAATCATCTTTCTCATATTTGACCTTTTCTTCTGGGTCCAATCTTATTTCCCAGACAACAAAAGGCTGAATCTTTCAGCTCTGCAATAGCCCGAGTATTTTTAATCGCTATCTGCTTGATAGTACCCTAGTTTTTATCCACTGCAATGACTGGTGTCCACAAATAGGTACGAATTCATATCGAAATGGACCAAAACCGTGCATTCTGAGAAGCGAGCACCAGCGAAATAGTCGGTGAGAATGACAGAGCGAACAATGCCCATGACGGTTGATGCGCTTCTAAACTTTCTGATGATGATGGGTGTTGTACAGAGGTGTTCGCGTGTATCTGAGAGCCTTAGCTAGAGGTCTTTGTGGGGCAGAAAAAGGGACGATAATTATGGAGCGGGATGGCGTAAGACGGGATGGCACGGGTTTTTCCAGCCACATTTGGAACGGCCCGGAGGGTGAAGATTGTTCAGGAAATATCACAGATAGAAACTGAATGAGAGGGTACGGGACAATCCATTCGAGCATTTTTTTATAAATAAAAGGTAAACCAAAGTCGAAAAGCGAAAAAACATGGGGTCAAAGATTTTGCCACAATTTAACTAGACGGTAGGTTTGGGGGTAAACCCAAATCGTAAAGCAAAGAAAAAAAGACACGGGGGGAAAAATGTGGCCGCAAGACACTTGCTTTTGCTTTCTAGGAGAATTCACTAAAACGCGATTTTAAATATCAAGCAGACCAAAGGTCCAACGTTTACATACCTGAAGTTGACTGGTTTTGTATGAAGTATGGTGCAGTTGGAGCACTATAACTTTGCCCGTGAACTGAAAAAAAACATCAAGAACAGAATGCGAGAACTAAATGGGATGCAATGGAGTGGGAGTTTAAGGCGTCGTTCCACACTGGTCTCCAGGCACTGCCCACCGTACAGCAGGTGTTCTAATGTGAATCCTGTGCCTGAGATGCGGCACAAGCACAGAGGTAGACCTGGTGGCGGACCTCCTGATTTCGGCTAAACTGATACGGACCAACAGCTGATAATGGGCGGCAAGGGATATAGCCCCCAACTGTTTCAAAATATGCTCTAGACAGACTTGTACTTAGATGGCAGCAGAACTGGTTTGGTCCTCGCAAAGGGACGGGCTGATATGGCTAGAGTACGACAGAAAAGGAGATTTGTGAGCATTTCAAAGTTTTTGAGCATTTCAAAGTTAGGTCATCTCAGGTCAGGTCACCAGTACAGGTCAAATGACCTGACCTCAATACAAGTTTAAGGTAGCATAAGTCGGAACAGGGTGAACTTATCCGATTGAAAATGATATCAAATAATGGAACCCCCGAGTTCTCTAAAATATGTTCCGGTATTTTTTATATCGATGACCTAATTTTATATAATATGACCTTGACCTGACCTAGGTCAGGTCAAATCCTTGATTTGACATAGCAAGGTCATATTATATATCATTAAATTCCGATTGCTACGAGGATTCGTACAGTTTAAGTCTTTTTCTATATTTACTTGTTCAGATGAAATGACCGAAAACCTTAATTTACATTTTATCCCTATGACAGTATGTTTTGACCTCTAGTGACCTTAAATGTGACCTGACAGAAAATGGTTCAAAAACTTTCGATGAAGAAGTGGATGGGCTACCCAACGCCGTTTACCGTTTTTCACTACCTACCGTGGTTCTCGAGATCTTAGGGGGGGGGGACTTGACGGGGGTACCCGCCCCCGTTAAAGCGAAGGTGGCTCAGACCCCCGTCAATGCGCGTGTTAAGCCAAACTAGCTTCCATAGAGCCTGATGCATCCATGAGGGATATCCGTAAGGTACGAACGAGATATTGCATCGTGCGGATATTACCTACCACGTCGGCACGTGATAACACACGCGCTCACGCACACGCACAGCCGCTCAGCAGCCAGCGTTGGCAATCAATCTCAACCGGAGGCATAGATCAGTCATCATCCACGGCTTACGGCGGACCCAGCAGTCGTCAGTCTGAGGCTGCCGTCACACCCGCCACTGCATGGTAGTCAGAATCAGCAAAATGAGGAGCGGCGCAACGCTCGCCAAAACAGGACCATTACGGGTGCGCCGTGAAAGCCGCGCAGATGGCCGTGATGCGCCACAATCAGTGCAGCGCGCCGGCGGCGGCAAATGGTCGGTTTAGTGGCGCAGCTGATTGGTAATGGTGTAGGTCGGATTAGCGACCAAACGATGCGGCATCTGCCGCCGAGGCCCCGGGCGGGGGCGGGGGCGGGGCTGGTTACCTCACCCGCGATGATATGGGGATTCATCGGGCCGGGTGTGAGGATCCGTCTCCCCGCCGGTGACGAAGGCGTCATCTATCACGATTGATCAGCACGCCTATCTGGTGAGCTGGCTGGTGCGTGGAACGCCAGTGCTCGGCCCTGCTGACTGCGGGAAAATTGGACTCGGCGCCGTGCGAAAGTGAGATGGGGATACTGGCGGCCTGTTTGTGTGAACAGTTCCCGCTGTCAGCTGAATGAGCATGCTCGGGCGAGCGCCGAGTAGCCCATTCAAGCCTGCTCCGGCGCAAAAACTGCATGCATTTGTCAGCTAATTAATGGACTAAATAAACAGCACCGCGGGTGTTCGCTTTATCCCAGGTGATAACTACAAGTTTTTTGCCACTGCCAACTCATTTCTACCATTACTTCTCTTTCGTGCTTGATTGCCGTGTTTTTGTCGCAGGTACCCCACTGTGCAGGCCGAACAGAAGCTCATTCGGGCGCCTGGACCTCAGCAGGGATTCCCGCCAGGCGAGAGAACGCAGGTGAAATAATGTTTCGAGCATGGTTCATATAGCTAATTATTAACTACACGGCGGGTAACCATCTATTTTCCCCCTACGTGGTAATCAGAAACACATATGACAGGTGATACTGCAAATTGCCAACTCCGGCTGGAGAATATGGTGCCAAAAAGTTTGCGGGCCCTGGGAGTCCTACTTCTACACCTGCGATCTACAGTCTGTAGCTGTACCTACGCCTTCAGAAAGCTTCACTCCTGAGGCAGATTCATTTATACACCCTACGGAGCAGCTGGGTTAATACAACAGCAACTCGTAGGAACTTGCGCTCACCCAAGCTTTCGATCAAGGCTTGGGGAGCTTTCAGGGAAACACTTTCCTTCCCCTTGCCACTTTCGGAAAGCATATTGAACTCAGCCGGTCAACAGGTTAAGAATAGGGCATCTCCATGTTAAGTGCGAGTGTAGGTCAGGGTTCCAAACAGAATTGTTGGGACTCACGGCTGGCTCAATTAAAAAAGGCACTTGGATCTGACACCTGACTCTAATGAGTGAGTCAAAAATATTTAAGTAACTTTGTTTGTATATTTATCTGACATTCCTTGTCCACATAATCCCACAGTTTCGTTGGGTAGGATTAGTTGCACAGTTCTTTAGAGTCAAAGATACAGTTGAGTCAGAGTTGAGTCGAAGTCCGGGCGTCACTCTGACCCTAAATCAACTCCGACTCACTCATATTGTTGGCTCTAAAATACTACTTGCTGAACCTAACTAAGAAACTGCGGGATCATGAAGACAACCAATGTGAACCAAAAATCCAAACGGAGTCACCGAGTCAAAATTTGCTCTCACTCAGACTGATATATCTTTGAGTCGCCAACATGTCTGGTTCCAAGCCTGCACGTAGGGAGAAAATCGCGAAAGGAGGCTCAACACCAATATATTGGAGCATCAATCACACATGGGAATCTCAAGTAATGGAATCAGTGATGTCGAGAGCGGAGAATACATGAAGAGCCGAGAGCGTTGGTGAATACTCTGTTCAACAAAGAGTGGAGTTAACCCTATTTCCGGCAGGGGGGCTAATATTGCCCCCCCTTCAGGTTTTTCAAGAATATCTCCGAAACGGCTTGTGATAGAACTTTGAAACTTCCTGAATTTTCCTAAAACTAGTACAGGCAGGTTTTCTGAAATTTTCAAGATTATATATTTACCAGGGGCGGAGCTATGGCTGGGTTTTTGGGGAGGTTCTATCCACAAACCAAGTATTATCGTATGCGATGGTTTTTTTGTAAAAGGAAGCCGTCTCTGCTGATCCTGATACCAGTTATATGGTTTTATTATATCATTTCTTATGTGAGATGATAGTGCATTCACAATTGTCACTATTTGTATTCATCAGGGGCGGTTACAGCAGTTCAAAATGGGGGGAATGTTATCAAGAAGGACTAAACGTTAGTAAGTGAGAAGACTGCTTACAGCCGTGTCAGGGCGAATACAATTGGGTATATGAAAATTCAAAATAGTTATAACCCAATTCTAGATTACCAGAGGCGTGTCCAGTCACTACACATTTTCAAAATGTATATTCCCAGCCAGTATCACCGCCGCGACTCAATATCGTTGTATATTGAAAATGTGTTTCCAATCACCCCACCCCCCCACGACGAGTCCTTGATCCGCCTATGTCACCCCCTTTCCCAGAGCTGCCATGGGAGGGTAAAAATTATCAGAAATTAAATTTCAACTAGTCGAGGGACTAATATACTCATGCATACCATTCGCATATTGTTGGTATGTATTTTACCCCACTGTTTTACCTTACTGCATCCGCCCCTGATGAGTTTTTCACTTTTTTCTCATTTATTTATGTGTCAAAGATGCCGAGCAGTATATGACGGCTTCTAATCCGCGTAACAAAAACTTTTTAGGTTGTATATATTTCCCCTCGTAGTCCTGGTCCTGGAACTGCCATTGAATTTCGAATTTTTGCGTAACTCGAGTATATGAAAATTTTGGGTCAATTATTTGTAAATCTGAACTAGTTTTGTAAAAATCGTACAACAGAGACAAGGGTTATGGAAAATCTAAAAAATACACAAAAATTGTATATTTTGCACGACCTTCTCCTAAAAAATAAAAATTTTGAAATTTTCTTTTTTCAAAATAAAGTTTAGCAGCAGAGGAATCTATGGCACTTTGAATTTTCAAAATCGGCCGGTTAGATTACGAGATCTTAGGGGGGCCGATATTGCCCCCCCCTGCCGGAAATAGGGGTAGCCGGGAGCCTGACGGAAATAGGGTTAAAAGCATCTAAAATAGTCCCACCCCAAGATTTAAGCTCGCGGCAGCTTTCACAGCGTTGTGCACTACTTGTGGCAATACCCTCAATCTTCTGCGCTCGGCACATCTGAGTGTAGTTAGATTTGCCTAAAATTGGGAAATGCTCCGAGTTCCGAGGTAGAACAGGATAGTTAACAGGAAATCTGTACTCTCCTCACCCGCGGTGAAGCCCCCAGGTAAAATTCACCATCGCCCCTTACATGTATGTGTAGGATTCGAGAAAGAGGCTGAGCACTTGTTTCGTAGCAGAGAACTTCCCATGCCATGTTCAGTTAAGGCTTCCAGGGCGACATGAGACCAGTGTGCGGTCTCACGTCATTGGGGATGCGTGGCTTAGTGGCGGAGCACCTGTCTCCTGTCCCACAGGTCCCGGGTTCACGACCCGGCGGGTTCTCTGAGTGAGTGTAACCTGATTCCCAAAATCCCTCCCAAGGAGTGGAGTTGTGACGCCCAATAACCTTGGTAGTCGGTGCGTCCTTAAGACCAAGTAACCATGATTATTATTATTTGACATAAAACCAGGCGACACCTAATTAGACGAAAAAATACTGATCCGGTAGTCAGCATTCAATAAAATCATGCTCTCTACTTCGCTATGGATTATGAAAACCAAGTCTCTGATTAAGTGCTGAAAAAAATATTTTTCCGCTCACAACAAGGTAACACTTTCCATTCTTTCACACAAAAAACCGCAAGGAAATCGATGAATCATATCTCATCTACCAACCAAGACATAGAGACGTGTGACTGTAGTCTAGTAAATCATAATGGAAATAGTAAATCACAATCACTAGCTAATCATGATGAAAATGTTTGCCCCATCACCATTATTATTCCCAACCGAAAAATAAGGACCCTTCATGCTTTTGCAGCGACAGCAGTGCCCCGGATCGGCCCGTTTCACGAGCGGCGCCGTGGGTGGATTGTCCGAGTTCGGCATCACATCTGCCCGGTCAGGCTGCAGCTCCACCGCCTGGCCCGGCCGGCGCGCCGGCACGCTGCCATCTGAATCGCGGGCTGAGTGAGTGAGTTCTGTCGGGATCGAATTACAGCCCAGCATAGCGTGCCAGTGGGCATGGCCTCGCACATAGTCCTGCCGTTAGCAGTGCAGTCATCACCGGTACTGCACCGGGAAGCCTTCATAGAGAGCGGAATTTAGACGTTGCATAGCTCAGATATTTTCTATTGGAAATCAGCATCTTGATATGGCATCGGCACAGTACGGAACTGTTCTCAGAGCGGGGCACCAGTTTCCACTGCGGGCAGAATACACGAACTTAACGGCCCAACGGATCCGACGCAAAATGAGAAGTTCACCAAACTTGTCGCATCATGAATAACCCCGATGTGCCGATAAATCAGTCCACAAAAATGGCGGTGAAATGACATTGCATGATATCATGGGCTTGTGCCGTGCCATATTTCAGCCAAAAATTCGATGACATTGTTGCAAACAGCATTTACTAATCGGCTCCTTATTGGTACTACGGCACTTATTTGCAAGATTGCTGCAGACTCAAAACCGCAAGCTTGACAGCTTTCGTTTTAGCCATCGATCATACTGGCCAAAATATAACGGTTTCCGAACTAAAAATGACCGACAGAAAAACAATCATTGTACCGTCACGAGTACAAAAAACGAGTCTTCGCTAATGACCAGGAAGCATATATGTACAAATTCTGAGAATATCTGAGATGCCGAAGATGGTTGCACACGCGCGCACGTGGCGCAGGACCCTAAATGAAACCAATGTTATATTGTTCTTAGATCGGTCGGAATATGTGCCGTACATTTCATCACGATCGGATTAATAGTTTCTGGATTATACCTTTAGGTTAAAATATACCCACCCTTTTCTGTCCACCTGTGCACGACTGATTTAACTTAGGTCAAACGTGGTAATGTGTCAAACGCAAGATTCACGGGCTTGGACGGGGCTTCCGGCTAGCCTCAGCCCTGTTGTGACTTGAAGCAGGTGGCACCCATGAAAAGCTTGTGGAGGGTAATGTTTTAGCTGTCGACTCCGAGGCCCGGACAACCAACTGCCGATGCAAACCGCGCGTCTGGAATGTTCCCAAAGGGATCGCCCGTCAAAATGACAAGCAGTATTGTCGGAACACCTGCAGCGGGGTGCAAGTTTTGTTGTTCCAGACAGAGTAAGCAAAGCTTGCAAATAGCGTCGTATTTAAAGAAGTCTTTCGACAACAATACCACTGAGGGTTAGCTGTCATCAAGTGCAGCGCTGTGCCAAGAAACATTTTAGCTGCTGTATTTATGTCTAAAAATATATTGAGTTGGAAACCACCAAAAATGTTTTGCTGCACTTTTTATATCTTAAAGCTCCTCACTCTTGTTTTCAGTTCGAGCCGCTTTACATTGTTTTATGTGGAGCTGCGCTAATGCTTAAATTGAAAGGTTATCCTTTGAATTTAGAAATGGCCCTGTCAAGTGACAAGACTGCTAAAAAAAAACCAAAAAAACACATAGCCTCAGCGGCTGAGGTGCCCAAAAACCCCAATAATCATCATCGACTGCTAAAAAGCACAAAAACAGGTAAACTATAAATCGATTAACATGACGTTAAACTACTAGTGCTTTTAGTCATCTTGCCTAAGTAATAGTGCTGCACTTTTACATTCGGGACTTTTGTGCCAGAGCACCACATTTTAAACCTGCAGTAAATGGTATATTAGCCCTAGTTTGAGTTCGTGACTGGGTTTTCTCATCAGAAACGAGGGACGCAATATCTCCTTCTTTACTTCAATTTGACGGTCAAATGCGAGTTGCATTTGACAACAAGCTGCATTTTAAAGTGTTCCCGTCCCCTGGTCACCTTTCTTGACTGTTCCCGCTGAATATCGTGCTCCTTAGACTGAAGACTACCTTATACCTAATATAGTGTAAAAAGTCAAGAAACTGTAACGATTCAATCCTGAGCGTGTGTAGGATGAAAGATTGTAGCCCTTGCTAGAAGCCTGTTTTTAGCGTTCCCAGAACGGTTCTGGTTTGGTTCGATAGGGTTGACTGCATTGTCTGCTGCACGTAAGGATGGTGGTGTTGTGTGCACGTGAGGATAATACCTGGCCACCTGCCATTGGTCAGTTCCGCTCCCAGCGACCAAAAAGTCCAGTTTGAACAGGAAAAAGTTGTTCCTGGTGAAGCTAGCCATAACTCTCGGGAGGAAAATTAGTATTTTAGGAATTTAACCTGTTGAGGTGGAGAACGGCTTGGGCATGTTTATATCATGGTTTTCAGGTGGACCGAGTCGCCTGGCCACGCAATATTTCCGTTGGATTTCATTCTCACATGCACTGTACAAGAATGCCTAATTGCTGGATATTACTCAACAGGTGGGAAGCAAAGGAGTGACAGTGAAATGTTAACCAAATGAGATCATGATTTCCATGAAGACTGTAGATAACAAAGCTATAGACTTCCACCGTTTCAGGGCTGACTCACAGTTTCTCCGCTAATGTCAACACGGTCACCAGGACCACGTGTTGACGGCCTTGAACTCGAATTGAATTTGGAAGATGACTGCTATCAAGCGGGCGCGCAGAGACCGGGAGGTCTCTCCCTTCATATGAATCCACTTTTACATATGAGCAACACAGCCCGACCCGGCCCCACCCCGCCCAACCGTCAACGCAAATGAAAAGCTTGTATCTCTAAAAGGTGTGACATATCCTGACAGGTTTTCACCATGTTATAGCCTGATTAACTCAATTACTGACTGATTATATCTGGGATTGGTAGGTGTTAGGGACATGTGGCACGTGCAAATGCAAGTAATGTAAATGCAAATGCAGGGTTAGTTAGTATCCCATAGCTCGGTGTTTACTGGCCTGAATACGCCCAAACGTGGTGTGTAGGGAGAATCAATGCTGTGAGGTAAGAGGTAAATGTCAATTTGACATTTCCAGCGGCCACCACGCTGGAACCGTGCGGCTAAACTTTCTCCATGCAGAGAAATGCTGCTGGAAAACAATCCACGAGTTGCCTACATAGGTAGCCGTCCGTAACAAGACTAACAAGTTGGTTTGTTTAGCTTTGGACATATGAGCCCTCGGGTAGATGACGAGCGCACAACATTTCGAATGCTGCCGACTTTTCCATTATGATCGCGGAGCGAAGAATGGTTAAGGTGTAGAAACTGCAACACGGGATTACTGATACTGATTACAAGCTGATTACAAGCTACCACATAACAGTGACGCATCTAGGATTTACGAAGAAAACGAAGCCTTGGATGATGAAAATACAGGTAAAACCTGGTGCGCATTTTGATTTCGAGAGATTTGCGCGCAAGATTTTGAAGCCCGCCTTACCGGCTTCCGTTTAAGGGGTTCTCGAGAGGCTCTTATTTCTTTTCCTCTTTGAAAAGTAACGTATGTATGACTTCACCAGGGGAGCGCCGCTGTATTGACTTATAATGCAATGGTTGAACGAGAGTCGAGGAGGACAGAGACAGGACAGTTGGCCAACAATCGGGGAGGAAAGTTGGCCAACAATGGAATAACAGTGAGAAATCCCGATCTATGGAACTTGAAGACATGCCCGTTATCCGAGGGGGACCGGAGAAAGGGGCACTTCTGCTGGGTCACCTCCTGGTTAACTTGTAAGGCACCTGTACTGCACAATATCGATATTTCACTGACGTTTCTCGATCTGACCGAAAGTCCCTGTTGACCCAGGGTGGGATGGGGCGACAACCACATCCCCCACTGAATCAGCCCCTGGGTGTACCAAAAGTAAGTGACACATTCATTACTTTAGAAACATATGTCATAAACTGAAAAAGCAAACACTGAATAGTACAGCTGCCCCCGGAGGTTCCTTCTGGTCCACCCCAGCTCATCCCACTCAGGCTGACACCTTATTGTGCCCCTGGTTCTGGTTGACACCCACGTGCCTCCTGATCGGGAATCCTAGATCCGCCTATGTAATCACAATGATCTAGAACTAAGCCACAGTCTTCTTTCCTGTTTTGTGAAAACACAGCATCTTGCTGCAGCCGCAGTACCTGATGGTTGACTGGCCTGTTTCATCCTCATAGCCTGCCAGCATTTCTTAAAGGCTGCTTCATGGCACTTGCATAACTGAGAGCAGCGTACCTCTAGCTTCTAGATCTATATGTGCGGTGATTGATCATTTCTCTTTCTGCTTAGCAGAATAAGAATACATAGAATGAAAATATTAGATGGATTTTACTTCCACGTGCTACCAAGCACATAAATTTCACGCCCATAGTCCCAACACGCCGCAGTTTTAAACGTGTCACCTCATCCATGCTCACAGAGACGACCTACCACGGACTGTAATTTTAAGACTAATCAAATCATGGCATAAATCGTCTTTCAATTATCTCACACCAGTCCAGAGCCATACGAGGATGTGTCAACTGCAGCACCCTGGCTGATCTAAGGCATTAAAAATCAGCTCAGAGGACCATGGACAGGTCCTCAGGACGGCCTCTAGTGGTTCCCGCGGACGCTGGGTCCCGACGGGACAGGGAGGATCAGGACAGTGGTCTCTCTGCTTTGCACTGGAGAGGCAGAGCCACTGTCGCAAGGAAGTTTAGTCGGGAGGCAGAGCCATTGTCTGGAGAGAGTTAAGAGTCGGGAGGCAGAGTCATTGTTGGGAGAGAGTTTAGAGTCGGGAGGCAGTCACTGCCAAGAGAGGGTTTAGAGTCGGAAGGCAGAGTCATTGTAAGGAGAGAGTCCAGAGTCAAAAGGCAGAATCCCTGTCGGAGAGAGAGTTTGAAGTCGAGAAGTGAAGTCATTGTCGGGAGAGAGTCAAGAGCCAGAACGCAGAGTCCCTGTCGGGAGAGAGTTTAGAGTCAAAAGACAGAGTCCTTGTAAGAAGAAAGTTTACACTCAGGAGGTAGAGTCACTGTCGGGAGAGAGTTTAGAGTCGAGAGACAGAATCATTGTCGGGAGGTAGAGAATTGTCGGGAGAGAGTTTAGATTCGGGAGGCAGAGTCATTGTCGAGAGGGAGTTTAGAGTCAGGGGGCAGAGTCATTGTTGGGAGAGAGTTTAGAGTTGGGAGGCAGAGACACGGCACGAAAGAAGCTCTCGATGCTGGTCAAAGCAGTGCAGCGCAGGCTAATGCTGATTATAGGTAGCAGCCGCACGGAAGCATCAACGACACATGACTCAAAACGGCCCGGTGGAGGTGAACAATCAAGGTGTTAGGGGAAAAAAGCCCATCCCACCCATTCTGTCCCAATGTTCTTTTGGGTCCCCAACTGAAGTCCTAGATCCACCAGTATGGTAGACAGATGAGTGTTTACCATTAATGGCGTGATACTATAAACTGATATAAACTACAGCACGGCATTGGTATGAAAACCATGCCTCCCTGAGATAATTAAGATATTCTTAAATCGCCACTAGTGCTAGTGAATGTTTGTTTTTTCCACCTGATCATCAGAGTTTGTAGAAGATGCACCGTTATCAATATACATTACATCCTTCTAAGGCCCAACTAAAATTATAGTCAGAACGAGTTGAAACACCAGGATGGCGCAGGCACGTATGAAAGCCCCGATAAAACGGCGTTCTAAAAAATTCGGCGTGCCTTTCACGGCAATGTTATTTTTACGATCAGGCATATCCGTGAAAACATACAAACTTATTTGTTCTTGCATGCACTATAATGATATGCTTAAAGTCAGAGTAACGTGGAAAGTCTAACCGATAACAAACACCGATATCCAAAACACGAGGAACCCTTTTAAATGCCCTCGGCTATCAAGGGCGTAGTCAAGCGGGGCGGCAGGGACAGCCGCCCCCCCCTGAGGGCCCTCCTGAGGACACGATTCTGTAACAGGCAGGTTACTTTTTACCCATCAGGGCCCTTTTGGCGCTGTCGCAGGGGCCCTTTTCGGGGCGCTGCCTCCCCCTGAGCGAAATCTTGGCAACGCCCCTGTCGGCTATAGTAATTATGATCGCCTTCTCCTACTTTTAAAGGGAGGCCTTATTCTTGTCTCATTCTGGAAAAGGCCCTTTCAAATACCGTTAGTATCAAATATGCGTAGAAATTAAGTTATTTAATAATGCTGCTTCCGCTTTAAAAGTAGAAGCCAGCATGTTTTTCCTCATTCAAACTTTGGCTTTAGTGCCAGACCACTACAGCCTCTGCACTCCTCCGGACCTACTCACCTGGAGCTCAGCAGGCGCATTCTGACCGCGGTGACGAACCCAGAGCACCCCGCCGCAGCGATGCTTCGTCACCACCTAGACCGCAGAGTGACCACAGACCACTGGACGGTCGCACGCCCAGCAGATCCCTACAGCTGCGCATCACTCACCACCCCCACAAGACAACATCTCCGCCGCCCCTCCGCACTCGCCGCCACCACCAGTCCACGTGAGCGCCGGGCGTCCCAGGCAGCTGGGTCAGATGCTGTGAGCTGGGGGCAGGTCCGCGCCGGCTCCTCCCACCGCACCTCGGCGTCGACGGGGTGCCGCTGACGGGGTTTGACCGCGCCGCCGTCGCCAGCGCCGCTACAGACCTGCCATCTACCGACCTGAAGCCCAACCGACGACCGCAGAGCCCTCTTCCGGAGCTTGCGATGGAGTATGAGTGTCCTCTGGTATCACTGCAGCGTTTGGGCTACCCTGTAACAGCCCTTACTGCCTTTTAAAAATATATTTCACGAAGAGCCATGTTTGTTCGAGCTTTACATAACTAATGAAGAGTTTCATTGTAAGTAAGGTTTGTTGTTTAATCGGTAGCCAGCCGGTTTTAACCGATGTAAGTCGGCAGAAGGCGGTGCAAGTTTCAGACACCAGATAAACCATGCTTTTACGGTGTTTAAACTTGGATTTCTTTTAGAGGTATAATGAAAACGTTCGAAGCGAAAATAAATCAGATGCAAAGTATTTCGTCATTTACTCACGCACCGAGAGGCTAAGATGGGGTACGCCCCGACAGCTCAAATCGACCATCACACTCTCATGTTTATCGATTTTGATATAACTTCGTCAGTGTCGTTGCATGGAGCGCTGGTTCTTCTGCCAGGTTTTCAGTTCGATCTGTTCTTCCATTACTGAGCTTCAGTACCGGGAAGCAACGTTAATCTTTGAGAGGCTCTGGCTTAAATCCATCAAAATCTGTCAAGCTGTAGATTATTCAACTAAAGAAGAACCTATTCATAGGCTCATATTACATTGAAATCAATCACGTGACATTTTTACCATCACTGAGGCCAAAATTTCCGGCTGAAAATCATGAACTCAGTGAAATTAATCCTTACCCGGGTGTGCAGATACAGGGGACTCGGGTGTGTGGGTACGGAATGTTTAACATCCCCTCTGGTTTTTGTGCAGTGGTTGGAAAAAACCGGCATTTCGAATAACTTCTTTTTTCACAGCTCTGCTAAAAATTTCCGAACCAAGTGATCTCAAGCTAGCGTACCTGACGGGCCCACCCGTCACCATCAGACTCCTGTTTGGTGCTACCGTTTGTTCATCGCTGATGCCACCTGACTGTTGGCCTGGCCCGCTTACTGCCGCGCTAGCCGTTGACGATTGGAGAGCTTAAATCCTGTCCTTATTCTCTTCAGGTCTGGCTCTGTACCTGGTTTGGGCTACACCGACTGGAACCTATGTGAGCCGGCGTTTCGTCCTCTGATCTTTAAGGAATGGGGCCTCCTCTAGTGGAACTATTTGGGTTTTTTGGACATGAGCACGACGATGGAAGCTTGCATCTGCATGCTGTTATGTCGAATAATGTCTCGACTTCTCCCTTTAGGCTGTTAGCTTTGTTTCTCTGTAGCATGTCTTGAGCTTGTTGATTTACTCATTCTCTGAGTAACAAGTCTCCCCTTTGCGTTCTTTACCCCTGAGGCTGATTGTGGCATGCCCTCTTGGTCCCACATACCTTTTATGTCCTCTGCATCTGGACCGTGGACAAATCACCAAAGGGGTTGGATTCGTTGCTGCCCAGATACGTTTGACTTGTTTCGATTATCAAGTAAGCGCACATAGTTGACGGGAGTTTTGTGGTTTGTAGGTTTGGTTAGGTTAGGTTAAAACACTTAACTAGGTGGCTTGGTTGCCCGAAAACAAAATGGTCTGTCTTGTGCTTATGTTCACAAATTTATGTCAGTGAAAATTTCTATAGTTCATATAATATATTATAAGCTGATAGGACAGAGGTATGTTTGATGTTAGGGGCTATGATGGACAATGTAAAGGTTTGTTCCCAAAATAATAACATAAAACATTTTTTCGTCAAAACTTCTGACTGAGTAGAGCTATACCAAAACGGTTTACATACAATGACTCCTATCATAAAGACGATTCGGTGATGTGGTGATGTATCACTTAGCATATTAAGTTCAAATCATAATGTTGGCCCATCATGAGGTTAGGTCAATGCCATTTTGAGACTAAACATAGTCGCGAAGCATGCATTTTAACTAGCAGTGATAAAGCAGCCACAATGTCAAAATAAAAGCCATGATATCATTTATCGCAAATGTATCAACCAGGGTAAAAAAACTACTAATGGCCAAGTGACCTCTCAGAGGTCGTAGGCAAACATTTCAAATCGATTTTGCTCAAAGTCCTGAAATAATATGACTTGGAGAATAGGAGCACTTACGCATAGCCGAAAATACCAAATTAGAACCATCGTTTAGCAATTCCGATTTTCCCCATGCATTTCAAATGAACATTTCACGAACTTGACATGACCCTAGATCATTGATATAACAGAATTCTTTTATCACAACCTGCAGTGTTCATTATAAGGTATGAATCTCAGGTCAATAGCTGCAGCCTATTCTCAATGTTGCAGCTTTGAAAATGTGTGAATGTTTGTGTACTTGACCTGCCCTGGTGACCTGGGTCTCAAATTTTAAAATTTCAGAAATTGAATCTGATTCAAAATCAGAAAATTTGAGAAACTGATTGTGAAACAGAAATATCAAGCGCAATAGCGCTGCGCGGTGCACTTTTTGATCATCCACGAAAACACGTGGGGCGGCGCGGGCACCTGCATCCCCCACCGGACAGGCGCCGGCTAACCCTTCTCCGCCTGCGGAGCCGGATCGGACCCCTCGGTTTTTCACAGATGATTCTGAGCTGTGTGAAATGAGCGACGCATCACTCTGCACATCTCAAGGGTGGTAATTTTCACACCTTATGATCAAAAATTGGTATCAGGTCAGGTCAACGAGTTATGACGTCATTTGTAAACCTAATTGAGGCGATTATGGTCTTCCAAAATGAGACTGACAGACCTAGGGTGTTACTCGGCTTCTGGAAGAGCTAGATCAAGTTTCTAAACATCATTCCAAAAGCTCTTAGAACGAAAAAATACGCATGCGGCGATTCATTTTGAGGTCCGGTCAATATCAACGTCACCAGAGGTCACCAAAGAGCACGGTTTCCGAAATTGTTTGTGTCTTTAACTTTTTAACAATATAAGATACCGCAGTAAATTCGGTACCATAGTAACAAACTGACCCAACAATTTGAATGATGTGCAGCATGACCCTAAAATGCCACCTTTGACCTTGACCTGTGGTCAATGTCACGATATGACCTTCAAGATCATGTTGCATAGCATACAAATTATTGGGTCAAGACTAACACACTGACGTCTTTGGATTTGTTTTTAGTCTAATGGTTTCCGAGTTAAGCAAATAGTTTCTAGATGGGTCAAAATTTGACCAATTTTGACCCCCTGTGACGTCACGGGTCAACAGATATGTTTCAAACTCGGTTTGAGAATACAGACGGTAAGGCGCTTCCAGTCCCGTTTCAAGTTTTCCTTATCACCTCCGGTTCCCGAGATCGTAGAGGGGTCCGATCGGACCCCTCCTGGCGGTGGTGGAGGCAAAAAGAGCCCAGGCGGTGCCGGGTTAAGTCGTTGGAGCAAGGTGCAAGTTTCTTAGAAATTGCATTTTTGGGTACCAATGGCTTCGTTATGAACACCCCCGTAAAAGCCTCACCCTGGCATTTTGCCTCTGCGACAAAAAATGTCAGCATGACACAGCCTACATAGAACCCACAGCGCAGTGTGCACAGTGGCTTCTGGCTACCTGGAGACCGGCTAACAGCGGCATCGAAAGGGTGTGATAGGAAAATGGCCCATGCTAAAGGAATACAGTGATGTTCATGCCATTAAAATATACATACCTATACAGTCACTGCCTCGTAAACCTTGTGGTTTCCCTTGAACCCTTCTTGTCTATATGCTGAGAACTACTTATTCCTCCGCCTGAAATAATAATTTTACCATATTAAGCTTCTAGTGATACAGACGCATACCATTTCAGTTGGCGTGTATCTCACATGCAGCCTGTACATTGTATAGCCAATAAATGTGCATCAATTGAAAAAACACATTGAAAAGCTACATGCACCCTGATGTCGAAAAATACTTCGGACTCAAAATCGGTGCCTGAAATTTTCCCCGCCAAGTATATTACCATACCAAACTCATTAAATGAACTCATGTTTGTTTCCAGTACCATCCACATTGCACGCTGCACAAACGCCTAACCCATATATTCACTCACCCACGTGCACAGAATGTCTACTACAGTGTCCTCTCCCTCATTCTAACAACAGGCACAACCACCACCATTCTCAACACCACGCATGTAGGTATTATAATCTGCCACGCAACCCCTCCCCACTGAGGCTTGAATTCGCGCCGATGCTCAGCGTGACCTCTGTCACCTCTGTGCCCCGCAGGCAAATGGCACCCAGTGGATAACGACCGTTGATTGGTGGAGGCGCGTTCACCTGCATTGCGAGAAATCCAGCGGAAATTTGTTCTTGAAAATGATAGAGCTATACACCATGAACCAGGAGATGTATTTGCATATTTTTTTAAACATTCCTAACCATACTTTGCCCTCTACTGGCTTGATTATCTACTCTATCATCCGAGGCTGTTCTTCGGTACAGGCGAGACGGCGGCAGTCAGCACAGGCTAGCCGGCAGCCGAGTTTGCTGAAGTCAGCAGTGTCGCGAGTTTCTGCTGAGTTTAGAGGAATGGTGTCTGGCCCGAAGGGAACCGAAAGAAAAAGAGAGATGTACATAAAAGTGAAACCTAACTTCGGACGTTGTTATAGAGAGTGAGAACTAAAAGACAGCGCTGCTGGGGTAAAACCATATAGCATACCATAAGAGGGAAGTACGTGCTGCTTTATTTCGTTTTGGATGTGAAATGGCACACAACTTCAGTCACGACAAACGTTGATGTTTCAGCGCACTTCACCCCTTCTGACACAATACCGCGAAAATTAAAACTGTATGGCTAGACTCAAAAGTCAAACGCGACTGGTTTTCAGACAATATGGAAGTAACAAATAGGCTATCACAATTTATATTTTGCTCACCCATATATGACTTGAAGATTTTGAAGTAATCAGGATATTCATAATATGACAGTACGGCATGGATGTGTGCAACTGTAGGCATTATTCAATATTTGATTTTAAATATTGATTCAGGTTTAAGTAAATTGCTTTTGACCCTGGCATGCGTAACAGATAGAAAGCTAGAGCTTCATGCTTTTACATTCCTGATGTATGTCTAAAAGTCTAAAAATTAATTATAAATGCATTTTCAAAAGCTGCTGGTGCATGAATAAGATTATGTTGCAGTGGAAAAAACTAGGCCTGTACTGAAAAAGGCTTATTTAACTTACAGAAAATTGACTTTGAAGTCCCAGTTCAGTTGAAGCCCGGAATGAGCCTGGGTGAAGCCCGTTATCAGCCCGGCATTGGCCTAAATCAGGCCTTCAGGCCCGGTCCAAGCCCGCGGATCTGGGCTGGGCTTTTGCCCCGGGCCCCCGGGCCTAGTAAGTCCCACCTCTATAATAAATGCATAATGATTGTCCATACTAATACATTTGTTACCACAACTTACGTCACAGGTCAAGGTGCATAATTTGTTTCATATGCCCGTTCTAAGAAAGCCAAGGAGTAGGAAAGCCAGGCCCAAATCTTCCCAGCAGGGTATACGCCTCATGATGACTACACATGCCGAATTCGAGCTTAAATATCACCAAACTTCCAATATCCAATATAAAAATAATCACCCGAGAGAGTTCAGTTGAGAAATTACTAATGAAAAAAGTCAAGCAGCAGCCCAGTGGAGATATCTCAGAAGATGATGCTGTAATGCCCCAAAAGATGGATGACAGTGAAAATGATAGAAGATATAGACTGTCTCATACGTTCCACCTCAGGTGCTTCTGATACATCATAAAGAAGCGCGAAGGGCATGTGTCAGTGCTTCAGTCATCTGAGTATTGCTGTTTGGTACTGGGGCGAACCCACGAAGTCTGTAAAACCCAGGATCATGGTTAAAATCTTAAACCCGACAGAGAGCTCACCATGTCACACATTCACCAATGGACTTATTCGTCAGCAGATCAACATAGGTCCAATCACACACTGGCAAACCTAGCTGATGGCTGCCTGGGAGCTTAACACGCGCTCCGCTGGGGTCCCTTGTATGACGCGCCCCGCTGGGGAGCGTTTGTCGCCCCCTCCGTATCTCGTTCCCCACGAAAGCTAAAGGAAAATTTCGGCCGGCGTTCGAAAGCTCTTGACAAGACGAAGAGATTTTACACGTATAATTTTAATGTCAGGTCAATATTGAGGTCAGCATAGGTCAGGGGCGTAGCCAGGATTTTGCTCAGGGAGGGGCGGCACCCCAAAAAAAGGCCCCTGCGACAGCACCAAAAGGGCCCTGATGGGTAAAAGGGCCCTCCTTGTTACAGAATAGAGTGTGAAGAGGGCTTAAGAGGGCCTCTGTCTGGTATAAAATGCCAAATTTGGCCACAGAGCATAGTGCGGGCGAGCCACGCTTCGCGCGGCTCGTGTCTTCAGGGGGACGTAGGGCCCTCAGGGAGGGGCGGCTGTCCCTGCCGCCCCCCCTTGGCTACGCCCCTGGCATGGGTCAAAGAAAGTTCCATAGGCTTACAACAGAGCAGTGTATGTACGTTTCCCTCTCTAGATCTGCTCTCAGGGGAGCTAGAGCAAATATTTATGCATCAATGGATTTCTCTCATCGCGGCTCATGGAATGATGTATATGACCTTGGTAGGTCAAATAGTTAAAATGGCCTGACCTCGAGCTAGGTCAGGGTCACAGAGTGACCTGGTATGGTCATGTTGTATATCAATCGACTCCCCGTGACAATATAAGCACAATGCAAGCAAAATGGGAGCTTTATCTCAATTCCGTGAGAAGTTATTGGCAAAAAATCACTCTATGCTCCCATGACCTGATATGACCTTTGGAAGGGCAGATGCTTTAAAAGTCATATTTTTGGTCAAGATCGTGGTAAGAATAGACGGTTTGATGGTTTTCAGCTTTATCTATCCAGTATTTACTGAAAACGAGCCCATTTTATTTTTCACCATAGACCTATAATGGGGCGACCAAAAAATTGACCCCACCTTAGGTCAACAATATAAAAATTCCGAGGTAGCAGATTTGTAGACCCTAATGACCTCATCTTATTGTGGAAGTTTCAAACTGATCGGTTTGCTGATGTTCCCTGGGCGCTGCTTCAAACTCGTGATTTTAGGTTTTGAGGTGGGGTCACTTGACCCTGAATAGCTCCTTGACCTAACATGACCTTAACTAAAAAATTTGGTCAGATGTGTAAAATTGATTAGGAATAAGGTACTGTAAGTTTCGTTGTTCTGCGTTCCTTCGTTTTTGAGCTATCTGGGGAAACCAGGAGAGGGGCGAATTTCGCCCCCCCAGCGGGGCGCATGTTAATTGAACTCAAATACCACGTGTAAACCAAAATCTAGCACAATCAGCAACACTCATATTTACACCAGTGCCGCCCGATACCATCGTCTGCATAGCTACCACCATTGGGCGGAGATTCCGGGGGCTTGGGGGATGTCAGGGTCCTCCTTAGGCTTTGTATAGAGCTTGTATTGCCGTGGCAGCGTTAGCCCATCCAAGACCTCCCCCTTGGGTCGAGAAAAGGTATCCAGCCTTGGCTACCACATTCTATTGTGAGATTCCTCAGGCTTGCCATTTACAATGTCAAAGAAAATGTGCACATCAGGGACACGAGATTAAGCCACAGGGGGCTGTTAAACAATTTTGCAAGGAGCCATCCAACTAGCTCCCTGAGCAGCCACTGGGCATCCGGATATAATTCCATATCCCCAGTTTGCTCAGTGTATGCAAAAATAGCGGAACATTTTACTTTATAACAGATAAACATAACGCTAGTATGTGATCTGTTCAGGAGCACAGTGGATTCCAGGCACTATACCATACCTATTCGTTGAGTAAACAAGCATTAATTATTATTCAAAACATGTTCATAAAGTTCAAGGCCGGGGCTACGGTGGGCATAGGAAATTTGAACAAATGATCAAAACGAAAACGTCAACATTAAATACCTAATTTGAGACCTTAAAAACTTCAAATAGGCCCATTTAGTTACGACCAAACATGTCATAATAGCCTCTACAGACTTTTTCGGGGCGTGCGTGGCTCAATCTGCATCTGAGCCACGGGCACCGGGTTCAAGTCCCGACAGAGCCTCTGAATCAGTTGATCTGATCCCCAAAATGGTGAGAGCTGGCAACGCCGTATAACCCCGGCTTTTGGCGCATAGTTAACACGAGCACTGGAGTGGGCCTCGGAGACCCCTCCTATTTTACCGAGGTGGCCGAAGAACCGCTCGTAGTCAAAACACGTTACTTGGTCACATTTGGGAGAATTTAACGGCGTGTCGATTGGAAAAAATACTTTTGAAAGTCGGTCAAAAATGTGTCGACTTATAGACGTTCAAAGTCAGACCTGAATTTTGATATCGCGACAATCGCGCGGTCGGACCAGTTTGCTTGCGTTGGAGACCGAGTGGTGACGTCATAACGCCATATAACCGGGATTGTATTTCAAGGTCATCTCAAATGAAGGTCAAGGTAAAGTTCCAAGGTTACAGGTCCAGGTCATATCAGCACTTTCAAGGGTCATTGACCCCTACGCTCCAGGTCGAATGGCATTACCCGGTCTGACGTATATTGTGCTAAGACGTCATAGTTACCAACGTACAGGTCAAAGTAAAAGGTCATTGATAAAGGTCAATCATCATTTCTCGCCCAACAGTTGCTATAGTGATAGTTATAGGTACATTACAGGTAGTATACCATATGGTGACGTCATAGGTCAATGACCTTGAATGACCATGACCCTGGAATTGTAGGAAAGATCCTTGGCGACCTTTCCTCTATGACCCTGGTCCGTCTTAAGCATATTTCCATCACTTTTTCGCATGATAACGGCTAAAGATATTGATCCATGTCAATGAGAACTGGCTATGAGGTAGATCATCATTGCCTCCACCAACACCCCTTAGGGGGAAGGGCTTCCAGGCCCCTCCTCCAGTTTGCGTTAGTGTCAGGCCCTCTCCAGTGCGGGTGTTAAAACCGAATAATTATAAGTATTACGGATGACTTTTCCCGAGTACAATGCTAGCATTATTTATTCTAAAAAAGAACAAAAGAACAGAAACCGACAGATTAATAGAAGAGTGGCCTCAAGACACAAAGCTCAATACTGCTGATGCAATCCCATAGTCTGGATGTTCCGCTAAAGATGTTCTAAAGATTCTACTAAAATATTCACAGAATTAAAATTTCTCCACGGAATAGTAATACACAGATGAAAAAGTTTGAGATTTCATCCTCAATGTTCAGAATCCTATATATCCTCTCATGGACAGCGTTTGTTTTTTTCAGTTTTCCTAGATAGTACAGCGCTTTCTGTGGCAGCGCTGGGAGGAGCATGCAGTGCATCAAGCTGACTGTCAGTGTTGATGGTGATTGAACCTCCATGACAGTGACATATCCTGGTGATCCTGGCTCGTAATCTGTTTTGTGACCTCCTTCAGATGATGATGTGCCTGTGTTCAAGGCGGATCAGGATTGCGATCGGGGGGACCTTCCCGGGGGGCGCCATCCGGACCGGGGGCGCCATCCGGACTAGGGGGCGCCACTTATGACTGGCAAAAGCTATCAGGTGGGCGAAATCCTATCGGTGGGCGCGACTTCGCATCTGGGGGGAAGCGACATTTCAGGGGGCCTCGACTCAGGGGGCGCGAGGGTCGATCGGGACGGCCCCCGCCCCTGGATCGCCTATGCCTGTGTTGTTGTTCCGTGCCATGCTAACAGTCTACTTTCGACTCCACACTTGCACCTGCACCCTCCCCTGTGTTCGCACATGCGTTCCCTCTAGATGGTCCTTTCCTTCCATAGTTTCAAAGCGCGTGACATGGTTTCCCCTTGGCCTGCCGTTGCATGACTTGCATGACAATGGAGAGGTAATGCGTGGCCCGTAGGTGATCCGTAATCATCGATATAAGAAATCCCGTTACCTCATATTGCAGGCCTTGCGTGGCCTTATTATGTGCTAAGAGCATCAGCTTAATACAGTAAACATACTTTCATTCCTGCCTGCCACTTTGAATATTTTTGGAGGTGAGGCCACTTGGCCTCGTCTGGTGACCTGACCTGACATGACATTGACTTGCAATATTCAGAAAAGATGCGAAAAGGACCAGAATGTAGTAATATTAAATATTCCGTTGTCCGCCCATTGCGTGAAACCTTAGCAGGTCAAAAGGACCCTCACCCGGACGAAGGTTATATAATGCAGAGTTTGGTTAGCTTAGGTATTTGGTATGGCCAATTTCCATCCCTTCAGCTGCCAACTCAGCTTCCCAAAGTGATTTCTAAGCTGAAAACGGGAAATGGTTGGGCAAATGCAGCAATTAGATCAGCTTCCTAAAACTATTGCTAGACCGAAATCGGTAAATGAATAAGTGAAACTGCAACAATATATAATATTTCTCCTTCGCTGGGTCTATCCCTCCATAAAAGACCAATGGTGACGCCCTTGCGTAAACAAACGTGAAATGCAGCAATGGACCGTTGCAGACGGCAGACTGTCAGTACATGATAACCCTGAGACTAGGACACATTCCAGACATCTGGATGAACAAGTGCAATCACAAGCGCTCGCTATGGCGAAAAAAATCATCCGTAAAGCTCAACCTAGCGACTACGAGCAAAACACATTTATCAAAAGATATTCATCCAAAAACGGCATCAGTTCCACTAAAACGAGTAATGTTGATGTGCTTTCTTGAAGAATATCCATTCTGTATTTCAACTCAGTTACAGAATGCTGCATTCCTCCAACAGATACCAGCTGTCCACACTCCAGCCATCTGGGACAGGTCTAAAGCCAGAGGCAGCCTTAGCAAGGTCACAATGACTACAATACTGGACACATCAGCTTTCCCAGGCTTTCCGACAGCCCATCACCGGATTCATGTTGATTGTTGTACGCTTTCCACGTTCAGTCAGAATATCCGCCATCAGAATACAGCCAGTCTGGTCCATTTGCAAGTGAGTGCGAGTCAGTGAGTCTAATTTTCTGGCGGTGACTCCACTTTACCGATGAAATCTCATATAAGGTCTTAAAATTCTGTTCACTTTCAATATTTTTAGATATATTTTGGTGCCTATAAAATGGCACAGAACCCATTAAAATGTAATCAACTGTCAGCATTGAAGAGTAAAAAGGCAAAAGCCTAGTTTTTTAGCATTTACTTTGGATAAACCTACACAATGTCTACTCGCGTTTGTTCGTTAAATCGAGCTGAATGCTAAGTAACAATAATTTACCTCCGATCTTTACTGAATTTTGCAACAAAAAAGCAAGAGAATAGACAGCCTCGCCCGCCAACTCTCATGACATCTGGTGTTTCTTAAGCCATATTGACATATTTACATTATGGCACCATGTGAAAAGTCTCGGTGTCCCAAAAATTGTCAAATTATTGAAATAATTCATTTGCGTACACTATTTAAGATTATTGCTGACACTGAATCAGAAACCGAGGAAATCTACCAGACGAGGAATAACTAGCGGTGCCATGTCCAGTCGAATTATAATTGCAATTACTCCCTAAAACCAACGCTTTTAATAGGATTCAATCTTTAAATTGATGATATCAAAGACATAATCAAGTCTTCAAACTTCCCAAAATCGCAAAAATACAGCCGGTATAGTGCCGAATTGCCGCTGCTGGGGTGTCTGTAAAACATTCATGTTGTGTATTATGATACAAAATATAACATATATCTCGCGACAGGTGTATTACATATAATATCTAACCAAAAGTTGATGTTAGCGCTCTCCTTCATTCATGCTCACTAAGGCTCAACTCGTTTAATTGAAGCAAAAAATGCAAGGATCTTACACGCACATTGCTTCGGCCCAGGTATATTCAAGGTTCTGACGTTGCTGTGAGCGCCTGGTTAATGTCACTACCAGCCCACTCAGCAACAACTCGTCTGGGACGAATGTAAAAGTCACTCTCGTCAGGACAGCCGGCCGGGATGGCCACCACCGCGCTTCTGCAGCTTGCTGCTGCCCTGGCCTGGCTCAGCCAGGGCCTTTGTCTCTACTGCTGCCACACAACTCTTCCTCACGTCGAAGATTGGAGTTTTTCTTCTGGATGAAAACGGCAAGCTGCTGCAGCATCGCAATGACACATTTCCGTGGTGGCTGGAGAACAACATCGCAGCCAACCCCAGAAACGGAGCCGTCTGCTGGGTAGCCGCAGAAGAGGACCAGGACGTGCCAGCCCACGCCCGCTGTGCACCCACCACCCACCTGTTTGCCAACTGGCAGTTGTCTATTCCGAAAAACTTTCGTCTGAATCAAGTCAGTGCCATGGAGGTCGAGCCAGACACTGGAAACTGGCATATAACAACATATCGTACAAACTACGTGTGCAGTCCCAATTTCGAGGAATGCGCCAAGATAGGCGAATCAGGAGGAAATGTTAGGTATTACGCCGCGTATGACATTCCTAACCGTCTGATCTTCATCATCACCACAGATGGTTTTTCGCCGTATCGTATGGAGGTTATGAATTTGGACGGCAGTGGGCGTCGGCAAATTGCCGACAACAGTTCTGTCGACTACCCTACTGACCTTGCCGTGGACAGCGCAGGTAAGAAGGTCTACTGGACCGATCGGGGAGACTACGGGGACACGGCAATCTACCGCTGTGACTATGAGGGGCAGAATAAGGAGAAAGTCGCACAGCTCGACGACGGTATTGCCAGCAGCCACCAACGCGACCTCAAGATAATCGGTAACAGCGTATTCGTCATGTGGGGTCAGCAGCAGAGGGTGTGCCAAGTAGACAAGAACACAGGTGAGATGAAACATCTGATAAACGGCAAGATCTCGGACGGCTCTACAGAAATAACCATAGGTCAAAAGACGCTGTTGGCGATGGAGATCATTTCGGACGCGCTGCAGCCCCAGGTAGAGAACGAATGCGCCAACAACAATGGTGGATGTCCCCAGCTCTGTGTGCCGACCGTGAAATATGGCAAGGCCTCTCATACTTGTTTCTGCCGTCCAGGACAAAAGCTGGTAGACACTGTCTGCTTCAAAGGGAATCATCCACCGTGGTGATTGTCACCAAGAACTCTCTGCAAGCGGTGGATATTGAAACCGAAAAGACCACGACCATCCTGTATGGTTTGAAGAATGCCACAAAGTTGGATTTCTTCTACCAGAACGAAGACGAGTATCTCTTGTTCTGGCTGGACGACGGAGGGTTGTTCCGAGGCCACTGGCGAGTCGGGGGTCAGGTCAATGATGTAGAAACACTCGTACCAGCTGGGGGCAAGATTCGTGTGGTTGAAGTCGCCGTGGAATGGTATCAACACAACGTCATTTGGATTGAGTGGAACACAGAAGCCTCCCGTTATGAGGATGATGGGATGAGTGTCAAAATCGCCAGTGTAACCGGTACATCTGGCAAGACACTGGTTATAGACAGTTGGAAGGAGCCGTCTGGTCTTATTATCCAACACGAAGGGATTAACTTCGCTGTCCATCAGAACAGTTACTTCAGTCTCGAGTTCAAAATGTGGAGCATGAAGGGTGAGAGTGATTGGTTTGGCTTTGCCAGCGACATGGATGATCTGAAACTTGACTACAAGGTCCACGCCATCGTTAACGATCTCTCAGCACTTAGCGAACCAGAAGACTTGCGACATCTCTGGGTCAACCCTGTTAACGGCTCCATTGAGGCTACTTTCAACCCGTTGACCACAGCAGAGAAAGGCAAGACTGTCCTGCTCACACACTCCAGCATCAAAGCTGCGGGCGGTCTGGACGTGTACAGTGATCACATTTTCTGGACCGACACCTCTGCTGGACGCCTTATGACGGCTAACAGTGAAACTGGAAAGGATGTTCGTGCATTCGGAAGTTCCTTCAAGAACCCCCGCGGAGTACGAGTTCTAAATCCACGCAAACAGCCCAGCACGCGCTACATGGTGTGCGACTCCGAGAACAACGGATGCTCCGACATGTGTGTGGTCCAGCTTGTGAGTTACGAGCGCACGGGGGTCTGCTTCTGCCCCGACGGCAAGACCCTCGGAGCCGACGAAAAGACTTGTGAGTGATACATTATCATCATTCACGGCTCCTAGAGAGGTAACAGGGAGATGTTCCCCCTATTGATCATCGGCACCCCGCACCGACCCCAATGCCCGCTTAAAATGTTCCGCCCCCAAGGATGCACGTAGTAGCACCCTCGTGCTGTGATTCCGCGCTCGTGAAAGATCGCGGGTAAGCACAAGGGGCCCCTCTCGTCCACATGGTGACCCTATTTATTTATTTATTTGACTTAGGCATCTCACTATTCATGTGGCTATTCTGAAGCCGGTCGTAATGAAGATAGGGACATAAATGACAACTAAGCAAAAACACACTGTAGGATAAGGATAAGGATAGGATGGTTGATGGAAGGACAAGGATTACCCACGGGGAGGGTCGCCACAGGCGCCGCGCTCAACCCATGGGGTGAGGTAGTGGGACTATAAGGGATCCGGTGAAAAAAACATGGAAAACAACAAACAAGGCGTGACGATGACGGTGATGATAAATATTCTCGTTCTTTTCGGCTGGTCTCTCTTTTCATTCCTACAAAAGGACCAGCTCCACTTCCGCCGTGATTACTAATCCTGCACTGGCCAAGATCGTCATTCCGACGAATGGCAACTTAACACTGAGAACGGCCTGAGCCATGCGTTTGCACCCTGCAAAGCCTTATGTGTGATTGGATCGTAATTACCAAAGATTCTGAGACCACACAACGAGCATGTATACCCAGATTTCCTATAAGTATACTGGTCGAGGGATTCTGTTGTTTAGCTGTTTGGCAGGCAATGTGCGAGCCAAGTATTATATTATCCTGAAAAATAAAGTGCTCTTGCAAGGTTTTGACATTCAGGTTCCGTTCAGCTAGACGTACAAAGACGAAGATTAAAGAAAGGGTTTAGGGCCCACATCATCCCTAGCCTTAGACTCGGTGGGCATCCACTCACATAGGGCCACGGCCAACATAGCGTCACCGAAATCCGGCTGGCGAGGTATCAAAGGTCGTCACGAGGAGGGCTTTGCGTTAAGCACGACAAAATACAACACACGGGTCGCACAGAGAACGTCCGGGCTGCTAAAAAAGCTGCAAAACCAAGTCCCAACAACATTAACTCTCGGCGCACCATCCACTGGTACGCCAATTATCATTTGAACACAATAAGTATGAAGGACGCGTAGTTATTTGCTTTTGGATTGATGCCCGAGGGGGCATCCGATAATTAAAGCGCTTATAAAGTCATCGTGGGGTGCTTGGAATCAGAAAAGACGCGTCATGTGACTATTTAACGTAACGATCTGGAAGTTTTGAAACCCCTCAGGGCAGATGATTACTGCTCTCGAGATTCGATTGTCGTTGCTGTCTAGAGGACGTGGGCACCACTGAAGCCAGCATCTGCTGGAGCAACATACCTCGTAGGGCCGCTTCAACACCCGGAGCTCACCCGCCTTTTTGGTGCAGAGGTGGACGTAAATGTTCCTGAGAGCAGAAATGAAGCCCCTAGAAGCCAAAAGGTATCTAAAGGCATCAACGGCTGGCTAAAAAATGTCCAGTGTCCCCGTCCACTCAAAATCTGTCAGCCTGAGGTATGAAAAAAGTTTCCCTGGGGGCTGTGGGGGAAAATGGAACAATACTGCGACATGGACGCTTCTATAAGAAAAGGGCTTGAGCTTTAGGACATTGACAGTTCCAGAGGAAAATTCCTTTAATCATGAAGAGTTTCCTACTTATTGCAAACGAGCGTCCTAACAACAGGCTTGAAAAACACCTGAGTGGTGGGGACAGGTCCCCCTGAATCTTGCAGGAACCCATACGGCTATAAGTGGCTCTAATGATGCCCATGTTCCTCGGCGGGGCACTCCTCTTGGCTCTAGTGGGTTTCCAACAATCCCACAAGCATTCTCGGGGCATGAGGAAAAATGAAACCAATGTACGCCATAATTTGGGACGTATTTAGGTACTTTTAACACTGTATCCGATTTAAGACACAGTCTGGATATCCTTCGGACGTTCTAACAAAAAACTGTTGACGATTTCTTATCGGGACTGCCTAGCATACCGCTTCTGAATACTCTATTCGTAAAATAAATTAAGATATATACAAACATTTCCTAACAAATGCAAAGGATAATTGAAACTACTGAAAATTATGCCTACAACAGGAGATCCAGTCATCGGGACGACAAACGCAAAATTTGTAATTTTATCAAACTTATTGCGCTCAAAACAAAAGGCCAATGCCCGATTTTGATCTTCAGAGGACTACCCTGAGATCAGCATCAAAGCTCCGCTGCACTGGCCTGGGTCAATATCACCAGGGTCAACCAAGATCAAATGGGTCAAGTTTGGGCCTTGTTGGGGATCTATCGGAATTTGATTACGATGGTGCAGGGCGTATTTTAACCCTCGCTCCACGAGGGGGCTATCGATGGCCCCCAAGGTCTTTTTCGGAATAACAGAATCACGACAAGGCGCAGCACCGCGGTTGAGAGCTGTTACCTCTCACCCCATCGTTTTCCCACCATCCCTGAAATTGTTTACCCCGGGTCACCCAAGGTCGTCACCAGGCAAGGTCAACCAAGATCACCTCACTTCAACTTTTGAGTTCTATAAGAGCTACATTTCAAAGCCGATTGATTTGAAACTTCCTACAATTCATGACCCCGCCAGGGTCTGCACAATATATATGCGGATTTTTTTATTTCGTGACATGACCTGAGGACAGGTCACGAGGTGACCTCTCCCATTGACAAGGGGACCCCCCGGTTAGAAGAGAAACGGCGCCGCGCCGAGAACCCCCAAATTTTACAACTAAATTTAAGGTTAGGAAGGCAGGCACCAGCACAGGCAAGACCAGACCAAAAGTTCAAGATACAAAGTGGAGCAGGGCGAACACCGATAAACCAATCACAAAGGCCCCACCGAGTTCTCTAAAAAGTCGGTATTTGATATCGAGACCAAGGCAGGCGAAGCAGACCCCATAAAACAAAAAAAAGTTTACGAAAACCAAACAGGACAGGCAGGCAACTATCCGATTGAAACTCATATCACATAATGGCCCCACCGAGTTCTCTAAAATATGTTCCGGTATTTCGATATCGATGACCCAAGGTCAGGTACAAGCATGACCTCTCCATTGAAATACATAGGAAAATGGTTTTACGAATAACTCAATAACGGATGGATAGACATTTATTTTAGCTGCATTAGACTCGCCTGGGCTTTGCGGTTCTAATGATATGCATTTATATAATTGACCCGACCTGACCTCAGGTCAGGCAAATCCTGATTTATATATCATTCGATTTGGCTTGCTAAGAGGATTCATATAGTTCAAGTCGTTTTGCTCTATCTTACTTGTTCAGATGTAATGGCCAAAACTAATTTACAGTTATCCCTATGACGGGCATGTTTTGACCTCTCGTGACCTTAAATGTACCTACAAAAATGTTCAAATGTTTTCGATGGAAGTGGATGGGCAGCCCAACGCCGTTTACCGTTTTCGCTACCTACCGTGGTTCTCGAGATCTTAGGGGCGGGTACCTGCCCCCGTCAATGCGAAGGTGCTCAGAACCCCGTCATGCGCGTGTTAAAAGCATGAGGAAAAGCTGTCTAATGATCTAAAAGTCACAAAAATGATTGCAAATGCTCAGATTGCTACGGAACGCGTTTTTGGACACATTTTCACGGATCCTAGAGGAGATATTTGTCTTTTGACTTATCTGAGGTCATCACAGGTCACCAGGGGTCCAAAAATGATTGTAAAGATATATTTTGACCTAATTAAGCTAGGGCGCTGAATCAACCATCATCGTATATTTCCCGTCACTGCCTTTCAGTAGATGTATGGCAAGGTAATTTTCTGACCTGTCGTGACCTCAGGCCATATTAGGTCACAAGGTGACCTCTGGAGGTCAAACCACGAGCGGGAGGTCATTATGTTCCACATAGCGTAAAAAGGTCTGACATTTTCCTATCAATTGTGTTTTACCAAATCTCAATAGCTCTAATGACATGAGAAATATGCCCAGTCTGCTTAAGCGTTGCATACCTTAGTGGATATAGCCTATCCTGACCTCACTTGAGCTCTGGAGGTCAAACCATTGGCCTGAGCGCTTAAACATGCAAAGTGAAATCCTACTGAATTCACACGAGCTTTCTAATGCACTTTTCAGATTGCACTAACCTCCATATTTTCGTAGTTAGACGGGGACCATCGATGCCCCCCCGTGGGGCGAAGGTAGCGCCGGACCTCCGGTGGGGCGCGGGTTAAGCTTCTAAATATTGAGAGTTTTGCGCACAATTCCCGTAATAATGCGCCCATCAGTGAACGGCTAAGTGTCCAGCAGTAATTTTCGCCCATGATAGCAGTATTTCAGACAATCACCTACATGCCAAATGCGCACGCCACATACCAATATCGCTTAGCTCACGACCCGACCATGGACTCAGTTTCCCCTTCGCGGCATGGCCGGTCTCCAATAAGGGCAGCACCATCGGATGAGACGGCCTGAGATCGTTAAACACGCGATTTAGAAACTCCTCGCGAGGTTCAGCAGAACCGAACCCCCTCTCACGGTTCGCGATATTCCATGGCCGTGGGTACCACGCTGGTGCCTTGTAGCAGCGCCAATTACCGCAATCCGCAACATTAGCTTCTGCAATTCAAACTACATACCCTGGGTTTCTTTGTACTCCACTTAACAATGTCTGAACATTTAATGATCTGTTGTACCGTCACCCTTACCTGATTAGCTGCCCTTCTGTATCTGATTGTCTAGCAGCGGCCTATCCCGCCCGCACACCGCCCACCAGTGCCCTGCCCTCTCTTTTCATCCGCCCTGCCTGATTCTTTTTAAATGCTTATCAACACCCTGTTCCGATCCCCAGTTCGCCCTTTTCCAGCCCTTTGAGTATACCCAGCAGTACCCCGACCCTTCCATTATCTGCCCTGCCTTATTTGATTGCCCACCAGTATCCTACCCTTTCTCCTTGTTGTTCCGGCCTGACTCTTTGAGTGACCACAATGCTCTGTCGCCTTTTCTTGTCCATGCTTCTCGGCGTCATTTGTCAGCCTGTGAGCGCCCTACACTTCTCTCTTCTCTGCCCTATCTGACAACCAATTAGTGCCTTGCCCCCTTTTTGCTGGCCCGACTCTTCTTAACACGCGCCCCGCCGGGGGAAGAATTTCGCCCCCCTCCGTATCTCATTTCCCAAGAAAGCTAAAGAAAAATTACGGACGGCGTTTGAAAGCTCTTGACTAGACAAAAAGTAATTATAAGAAGTATTCTTATGTAAGGTCAATATTGAGGTCAGCATAGGTCAAAGAATGTTCCATAGGCTTACAACAGGCCAGTGTACGTTTCCCCCTCTAGATTTTTACTGAGCGGAGCTATAGCAAATATGTATGCCTCATTGGATTCCTCTCATCGTGGGAAATCGAATGATGTATAATATGACCTTGCTAGGTCAAATGGTGAAAATGACCTGACATCGAGCTAGTATACCAGGTCATAAGGTGACCTGGTATGGTCAAATTGCATACAAATCAACTCCCCGTGACATTATAAACACAATGCAAGCAAAATAAGAGCTTTATTCAGAGATAATTTATTTGCAAAACAATCACAGTATGCTCCTGTGACCTAGCATGACCTTTAAGAGGTCATATGGTCAAAAACTCTACTTTGTGGCCTAGATCATGGTAAGAATACATGATTTGATGATTTTCAGCTTTATCTATCCATTATTTACTGAAAAAGAGCCTTTTCTATTTTTCACCATAGAATTATAATGGGGTGACCAAACAATTTAAGCCACCTTAAGCCAACAATATCAAAATTCTGAGGAAGGAGATTTGTAGATCCTAATGACCTCATCATATTGTGAAAGTTTCAAACTGATCGGTTGGCTGGTGTTCCTTAGGCGCCGCTTCAAACTCGTAATTTTGGGTTTTGAGGTCGGGTCGTCACTTAACCTTGGATAGCTCCTTGACCTGACATGACCTGACCTAAAAAATTCGGTCATATGTGAAAAATTCATCAGGGATAAGGTACTGAAAGTTTCGTTGTTCTGCATCTCTTCGTTTTTGCGTTATCTGGGGAAAACCAGGAGGGGAGGGGGTGGGCGAATTTCGCCCCCCCAGTGGGGCGCGTGGTAATACAAACGCCATAGTATCCTCTTTGTCCGTCTTCCTGCTCCCATTTACCCACCAACGTCATCTCAGGTAATACCATCACCTGTCCGGCCCCATCTATCTCCCAGCGCTCTGCTCTCTTCTTCACCGCCTTGCCCGGTTTGCCAAGACGAGCGGAGTCCGAAGATGCCTGAACATTTGCACAAGCGCCGTTCAGAACAAGTGTTTTAGGGAAAATCTAAAACACCCTGTTGTAGTCCTATTGAGTTTTTTTACCTCTGGCAACCTCAAAGATGATCTGACCTAAACATGTTCTTATAATCATTTTAGATTCGTCACGAGCCTTCGAACGCCGCCCGTAACTTTTCTATGGCTATTCAAGGAAATAAATTACCCAAGGAGAGAGGGCGACCTCCTCCCCCTCCAGCAGGGCGCGTCACGCTAGGGACGCCAGCGGACTGCAAGTTAACTCACTATTTCACATCCATGGGCGACGGAAGCAAATGGGCCGAATGGGGCTGTCCCAAGCTCCTAAACCAAAGAAGACAGCCCCCAAATTTGGACACGCGACCGGTTATTCTAGCGTTTTCTCTTGTTATCAGTATAGCAAACATCCGCAAATATTCCCGATGTTTACGGAATAACTGAATCACTAACACTCTCTGGGGGTCGTTAGGTTTTTGCTATGCCTCTCACCCCCACCTCTCGCGCTGGTCGTCGCCCGATGGGGGTCGGCTTCTGCAACATAATTGGTGGTGGAGCCATTGATTTCACCCAGACACGCACGTCAAATAGTGAACACGAGAATTTGGCTGAAAAAGGTTAGCTATGGCCTATGGTTGGCTAATATAAGTCAACTTGGTGTGGGAGAATGAAATAATGAAGCAGGCAGGACCACGTTTCCCGACTTGTCCGTCCCTCTCACTTCTCTCCCCTGTAAAAAACCATAGCGACATCCCTCAGTATAGTTAAGGAATAGTGGGACAGCCTTACGACGCTTACTCCGGATAAATATTGTGCAATTTCCGTTAAACAGTGGCAACACGGGCCACCAGATTCATTTAAAGTTATGTAGCCCTGTCATGCTTTTTTCGAGGAGTTCCCCCACTGAAAGTGTCCTTTTAGCAGTAGTGAGTGCAAAGTCCTACCTAATGCTGCGAAATACATACACGCCAGTTTCTTTCTGCATCAGAGGCATATCCCATGGAATAGAAATAGGGTATCACCGTCAAATAGGGTACCGCTTCCTAATAGGTACCACCGTCAAATAAGGGAAAAGTTAGGGACCACAAGGGCATGCAGGGGCGTAGCCAGAAGGGAGGGGCAGTGGGGGCACTTTCATTCCCCATTGGTGCCGAAGTGCCCCTCGACCGCTGAGCAATGTGCCCCCGTTGGGTCAGTGCCCCTTGGCCCAAGGTACCCTGAATTGTGTTGTGGGAATGACCTAGGACCCTAAAAAAATGATGCAGATGACAGTAAAAGCGCTAAAAGACTGGCAGCCTAAAACGCCAAAGTCCGGAAACTAAAACGTCTAAACCCTTGAACGCAGGAAAGACAGGATTGAACCGAGGAGGGATAAGAGTGGTTGTACGCCGCAGACGGCGGCGGCCGTGGAAACTGGTAGGCCACGACGTCCGTGACGGAGCCAGGAGGTTTGATAACCTAGCATTGGAATAGGCGTGATTTGCGTTTCGTAGAATATCTAGATAGGCGGTTCTTGAGTCGGAAAGGTCGAGGCTCAGTAGGAGGGCGATGATTGATAGTGCGTATTGTGAGGGACTGACACGTCAGCAACTGCGGGCGCTATGTGGCGACCTGGGTCGGCTGTGAGGGGCGTTGGTCTTTCGCACGGACGCGGGACAAGATGTGCGTAGAGCCCGGCGGCCCCGTAAGTAGTTTATGGCACGCTTATCAATGTGATTGCTATGCGTGATATGCTTATATTGAGTTAAATCAGAAATTTTCCATACGACATTTTCTGGGTTTTCGAGTTATCTTCATATATTTGTAACGACACGTTTAACTCGTAGGTCTCTGGCGGCCATGTGACTATTTGTGAGCCGTGATCCCGAGCCGGTGGGGTCCCGTGATGGAGCCAGATGTCTGTGTACGGCGAGATGTAGAAGCTGCGCGTTGCTGTCATCTATGGAAGCCAACGAGTCGGTACGTTTAGATTGCAAAAGTGTTGTGTTTCGGATTAGCGCCTAGTAGGTAACGTCGCTCAATAATTGTAAGTTATGCTTCAAGGTATTAGTATGATGGATATTTAGAGTTGGTCGTGGAACGGATTAATCGATAATTACGTTATATTTGGCCGAAGTGGCGTCCCTGTGAGCATGGGGTTGTTCCGAATTGTGATGCTCGTTTTCGTCCGCAGAAACGGAATAAAACCGTCTCGTAAGAAATGGTTTCCAGTCTGAGCTGCCCTTTCGAGATCGGCGCGCGGCACTTTACAACCCTTAAAAACCCAAAAAGGCTACGTCAAGGTAAAGATAAGAAAAAAGCGTGGGATGAGGTAAATGAAACGTTTCGGTCTTAGACCGTCATCAGGCGAGGGGTGAAAGGTGGAGGTGGCTAGAGGCCTGAGGTAAACTTTTTCCAAATACCGAGCGACTGGAGGCCTAAGGTAAACTTTTGGTTGAAGCAAAAAGTGTCAGCAGTCCCAATACCCTCTTGCCGAAGGAGAAAGGGAACATCGTGTGTGGTGTGTTTATGTCTGAGCATGCGTCTGAGTGGCTGTCCACGTATGTCAAATTTACCGCAAGAGTGGCCAGGAAGATGTTTGGGTGTTGAGAGTACGTCTGTAGCGCCGAATGAGGAATGATTCTGCGATTTTTCTGTTTGGGCCATCACTGGCGTATTTTAGAATTTTGATGCTCAGGTTGTTTGCTGTCAGCTCATCATTCGGATGCGTGGTTAATCCATGTGTTGTCCGAAAGGTGCAACACATTTCCTACCTCTTATTTCTAGCGTCACCTAAGTGTTCGTTAAATCTTAGTCTCATGGCCCTCTGGCTCTCACCGGTATAAAATGACTTGCCTGGTTCGCAAAGCTTACAATCTATCCTATAAATTAAATTTTTGGCATGACACTTTCCCATGGATAACTGCATGACAGGCGTGGCAGAAACGACCTCCCCCAGGGCACTGCACTGGTTCCAGCGCGGATCTGACATTATGTCGGATTATCATGACGGATGACATTATGTGATCCGTGATTGCCCTAAACCGAGTGTTATCACCATGGCTGGCGGGAAACCGCAACCAAGGTGGTGGCGGGGCCGAGCACCTGAGGCGTTGCAGTAACCGGCGGAGTGACAGTGCAAGGCGGCGACGGTTGCTGAGGTCCTGCTGATGTCATCTGTGCCTGAAGCGAAGCAAGCCACTGAGCTCAGTTTCCATCAGCTGTGATGCCGCTGAGCTGAGTTGGGAGAGTGATAGCTGATGGAGAAATGCGCATACTCCCTGCATATTTCATTTATGAATCTGTGACCCCATTTGTTGAGTGTTGTGGTCCTGAATGTTGTATTGTGGTTTGTGCCTGGTTGTGTTTGTTGACTCTTACAAACAATATAGAAGAAACGTGTCACATTATATATTTGTATGGAAGTGGTAGATAGAGGACGGCGCAAATTGGAATGATATCTGCTGAGCAGAGAATATTATATTAAAATAACGGAATGGAAAAGTAAAATTAGATTGTGGTAGGGGAGGGCTTGGGAGCAGTAAGCACCGGTCCGGTTCAAGTGCGGAGCCTGAATAAGTGATCGATCCAAAATCCTCCCAAGAGGGTGAGTGGCGACGCCATGACCGGCTTGGTGCGTCGTTAGCCCAACAATTATTATTATATTGTGGTAAATTAACGCCGGCATAAATCATGCAAACGAGATATAGATCAAGTCGTTGCCTGCAGATGTACATACGTTGTTCGGTGTGGTGAATGTATTCCCATATTTCAGCAAAACGGACACCAGAAACAATGGTAGTATTAAATGCGGAACCTGGGATATGCAATATAATTCGGGGCCTGCTCATGCTAACCCCAGAAAAAAACTTTGCAATTTACTTGGGCAGAGCCCGACTGGGGCCCAGCCAGTTGCAATGTTTAACTTCCATACGCATGTTGGGCTCTGGCCCAGGTATGTTCTGGCGGTGGTCGGGAGCTGGGTGGGCTGAGCCCAGGGAGGTCGTGAAATGTGCTCGGGCACAGCCCAGTCGGGGCCAGACCACTGCAAATGCTTAATTTCCATACCAAGCCTGGACTGAGCCCAATGAATCTCTGGCAGTGATCGGGCTGAGCCCGAAGTCGCGGTACCGCGTGCTCGGGCAGAGCCCAGTCGGGGCCAGACTAAGCAACGCACTAAAATCCCATGCCAAACCTGGGCTGAGCCTGATGAAACTCTGGCGGTGGTCGGGCTGAGCCCAGAGTAGCGGTATAATGCGCCTGGGCAGAGCCCAGTCGGGGCCATGAGAACTGTAATGCTGTAGCTCCGTATAAAACTGTGGCTGAGCCCGAGGTAGGTCGGGCTGGGATCTGAATGCAATGTCGGGGCCCAGTCTGTGCCCAATCGGGGCCCGGTCGGAAAGTTGTGTCATCGTCCAACCAGAGCTCAGCCAAATCTTGAGCAGAGCCCGATGAAAGAGTTCGGGCAGAGCCCGACTCAGCCCGATCGATCGGGCCCCAGTCGGAATTGCTGGCTGGGATGCTTTTCCAATGGGAGAGGTCACCTCGTGACCTTACCTCAGGCCACGAAATCGAAAAATCCCGGATATGCACCTTGTAGATCCTGGAGGGGTCATGAAGTGTACGAAGTTTCAAATCAATCCACTAAGATATGTAGATCTTACAGAGCTCAAAAGTTGAAGTGAGGTGACCTTGGTTGACCTCGTCTGGTGACCTGACCTTGGGTGACCCGGGGTAAAAATTTCAGGGATAGTGGGAACATGATGGGGTAAGAGATAGAGCCCTCAACCGCGGTACTGCGTCTCGTCGTGTTTCTGCTATCGCGAAAAAAACCTTGGGGGCATCGATGCCCCCGGTGGGGCGAGGGTTAATGTGCGTCGTGCAGGTCAAGCTTATTGAGCCGATCTGGTGCCCCCTGAGCCGATCTGGTGCACCCTCAACGGATCTAGTAACCACTGCGCTGATCTGGTGCCCCCCGGACTGTTCGGCTCCCCTGAGCTGATTTGGTGTGCTTGAATTGATCAGGTGATCCCTGAGCTGATCTGGTCTCCCCTGAGCTGATCTGGTGCTCCATAAACCGGTCTGGATCCCTTGAGCTGATCTGGTCCCTGGGCTGGTATGGGGCCCTTGGGCCGGTTTGGTCTCCTGAGCTGGTCTTGACTCATGAGCTGATCTGGGCCCTCGAGCTGGTCTGGGGCCCCTGAGCTGTTATGGGGCTCCTAACTGGCCTGAAGGTTTAACGTAACCAAGATGATAAAAATACAGAACAAAGTCATAAGGGGCACGTTCATTAAAAATATATTACATAAGAACAAGAGAATCACATTCTTGCTCAGTACATCGACATTTTTCACCAGTTCCATGATATCGGCGGAAACTGAGGTAATTTTTATGAGCATTTATCATCCTAACGATTTTATTTCACTTCCCTTTTATTGTTTTTCTTTGGTTTAACAGTGCCCTTTCATACCAAACAAAGTGCCCCTTTTATGGCCGCAATCTGCCTCCTTTTGGAGAAGAAGCCCCGCAATGGAGAGTTCTTAACACGCGCATCGACGGAGGCCGGGTACCCACCCCCTCGGGTTTTTGGATATATCATAAAAACGGCGGCGCGTAGCGATGCCGCGCTTGGCAAACCTTTTCTTTGATCCATTTTTACAACTTTTTTCAAAATTTCAAGGTTAGGTCATCTCGGGTCAGGTTACTAGTACAGGTCAAGTGACCTGACCTAAAAAAACGTTAATGATAGCATAAGTCAGAACAGGGTGAACTTATCCAATTGAAACTCATACCACATAATAAACCCACCGAGTTCTCTAAAATAAGTTACGGTATTTTTTTAAATCGATGACCTAAGGTCAGGCACGAGCCATGACCTCTCCATTGGAAATACATGGGAAAAGTGGTTTTAACTAAATAAGTTGGTAATGAATGGTGATAAGGTATCAATTTTAGCTTCATTAGACTGACCTTGTGTTTGCGGTTCTAATTATATGCATTTTGACATAATTTGACCTTGACCTGACCTCAGTTCAGGTCAAATGACATATTTGACCTGACTTGACCTAGCAGGGTCAATTATATATAATTCGATTTGGCTTGCTGCGAGGATTCCTATGGTCTAAACTGTTCTGCTCTATCTTTACTTGTTCAGATGGAATGACCAAAAACCTTCATTTACATGATATCTCTGATACTACATGTTTTGACCTCTAGTGACCTTAAATGTGAGCTGAAAAAAATGGTTCAAATATTTTCCATGGAGAAGCGGATGGGCTACCCAACACCGTTTACCGTTTTTCGCTACCTAGCGTGGTTCTCGAGATCTTAGGGGGGCGGGTACCCACCCCCGTCAAAGCGAAGGTGGCTCAGACCCCCGTCAATGCACGTGTTAAAATAGTCTGCAGTAACGGAAGTGTGCAACTACTAGGGCGTTCATGATTGTCGACAGCATATGCCGGGAATATAGGAACGTGAGCCAGGTCAGTGAGAACACTCAAATCCCGTACAGGAGTCAATGACC